>JASDQU010251411.1:0-16286 GCA_032191745.1 Picea mariana
CTTACTGGAGACTGCGATCAACCTTCAGACATTGTTTTTGTTATTTATTTTTCCTATTTCTTGACACAGAACTTGTTGGATTTCATTATATATTGAGAACAAATTTTTACTGCTATTTTAATCGGTGTCAATAGAAATCAATATTATCTGCTTGCAGTCAGCGTTTTCGACTCAGACCTCTCTTAATTTTGACTGTGATATCACCCCATCGATTGTGATTTTTGTTAGAAAATTGCTTGACTTTGCTTACTGTGCATCTGCCACTTCGCCTTTACTGAGTAACTGTTAGTGTCATCATTTTTCCTTGCTAAGTTAATAGTATTGCAATATTTCCTTATATTTCCACTTCTTATTTTAGTGTCATCATGTCTGTGGTTTCAAGAACAACCATGCGAATGGAAGGGTGTAGCTTATGCCCAACGATTGTGGTGTTCTGGTCACGATCTTAGGATGTGCACAATGAATGTTTTATAATTTTGGTTGACTTCTATTACACGCTCAATTAATAAGCAGAGCCTTGTTATATCTTTCTTAAGCCGACGAAATCATAATTGTCCATTCCTACATTGAAAGCATTGTAATTAATATTGCAATTATTTATAATTCAATTATGTCTTCCTACGTTGTAATTACTGATGCTTTTGGTAACCATGACCTTGCTGTAATACGAACTGCTCTGATTTATGGAATACCATTTACTTAGACAACGTTATGGAATACTGAATTCATCTGCGATTGTAACTTGTAATTGTTGTAATGCAACCGACATACTCTATGCACATTATGAAACCAATTACTGTGAATGTGGCAGGTAGTGCGTCGATTTCCATTTACAGATCTGAGCTACAGGCTTTTGAGATTGCATTATTCCATGATTTCTGCTCTGCGCTTTTATTTTTTCCTGCGTCAATACGAGCTACCCTCCTACGTTTTCGTTTTCATGTGCCTGCATGTTGGGTTGTGAATTACATGCTGGGTGGGTGCATGAGTGAACAATGGCGATTTTCACTAGATGCGTGTTATACACAAATCCTAAAATGGATATTATCTTAATGTAAGCGAGTAGTGCTATCAATGTTGGGTAGCGACTTCATGAGGATCTCACTGTAAGTATTTACCATCGACAATAGATTTGGTAGTAAATCTAGATGGGATGCCAGCGTCGACAGTGCCCCTAGTTAGTCGACAGCCATTTGTGTGACATGTTTAGCTGAGTCTGCCTTATATTAATTTCATTCACCATGTGACTAGACTGCTTTACCTAATTTGGGTACCTACCTTGTACAACTAACCAACAGCTTGGAAATCACCCTGCTTTAAAGACCTTGTCTTGTCCCAGCAGATTTCTTTAATTTTATTGACAACTTGTCATTTTTTAGTTCGGTCAATACAGCTAGAAGACATGTTGAGATTAAATTGTTCATAAGTGTTTAATGGTAGAATTCTACATTAATATAGTTAATGTTGTTATTTAATGTTAATGGCTAGTAGATTGAGATTTGGATTAATTTAGAATTAGATGACATGTTGAGATTAATTTGTGCATCAGTGTTTAATAGTAGCATTCTACATTATTTTAGTTAATGTTTTTATTTAATGTTAATGGCTAGTAGATTGAGATTTGGATTAATTTAGAATCACCCAAATGGATTGTAATAATGATTAAAATTTGATTGGTGAGTCAAGACTAAATTGCAAATTCTAGACTTGCTAATTTGATATATAATTGAGGATACATTGTATTTATCGTTTATAGATCTAGTATCGGTTACTTAGATGTGCTAAATTGATTGTAATTAACGTTAAATTATAGGGTGAATTAATGACTAATTGTAAATTAGATGTGCCCCTATTGAATGGTAACCAATGTTAAAAAGGATTGTAATCATTGACTAGTTTAGACTAGATGAATGGTTGGGTCATTGACATTATCTTGTTTTGGCTTGTGTCTTCCCCAGTAGTCATCCTCTGGTGTCTCGTTGACCTGTTGTTGTGGTTGGGTGTGATTTTCCTCTTGGTATTCAGTTTCTAGAGTGTCGTATTTATCTAGAGTCCTTGGTCCAGATAGGATGTGATGTGCCAGGGTTATTGACGCATCTATCACCTGTGGATGGCATGATTCCAATGAGGGGATCATGGCAAGCCCCATTGGATAGCGGTGATAGAGAACTTGGTCGGAGTTGGTGCATTCTGAGTGAGCGTGGACGAGTGTGGAAAGTTGCTTTAGACACATGGGAGGAACACCTTCATGCATTTGGTTCGTGCACATTGAGGTTCTATTCCTTGGTTGTTAAGTTCATTGTGTCAGGAGGGGGTGTGGTACCTTAGTTGTAGGTGAGGTCATGTTGCGTCAGGAAGGTAGTTGTTTCTCCTTGTTGTTTTACACATGTTCTGCCCCGTTACCCTTGTGCTAGTGCGTGGAGTTGTAGTTGCCTGTTGCCTCGACTGCGTGCTTGCATTCGTCGTCAGTTATGTGGTTAAACTGTTGTCGTCGCTGCCTTTTGGCCTACAAACAAAAAAAAAATCTTCTTTTGTTTCGCTTGTAGTCATAACGATGGGGTCGTTACATGTGGTATCAGAGCGCGTTCAACCTAGGACTTGGGATCACTATGACTTTTGTTGATATGATTTGATTATATTGTTTCTAATCGAGTTGACTTGTATTCGTGTAGATAATCATGGTTAGAGAACACCGCAAAGGAAGACAATGGAGTGCTAGGGGAGGAGGCACGATGCCTCCAATAGAATCCACACCTGAGGGGCCTAACCCCTAGGGAGATGAGTAGGTTCTTGGACAAGAGCAAATAGCAGTTGGTTATGTAGTCAGAATGATGAGATCTTTTCAGCGCATGTCCGAGGAACTGATCATCTGTTTGGACAAAGATGAGGCCAGGGCACCGACACTCGCTAAGGTTCCACTGTGAACTCCGGTCAGTACTGGTAGCATTCACCGTGAACTTGAGAAGGTCAAATTTCTCAAGTTCTTTAGTGCTTCAGATGGCACAGCCACTGAGGCATGGTTGTAGAACATGGCGATGTCCTTTGCACTTTGCGATTATACCCCCAAAATGAAGGTCTGCATGGCGGTATTTCAACTAAAGGGGAGGGCTCTTCTATGGTGGAAGGTGCTCCTACCACAGCTGAACATGGCCGTCGAAGATGTGTCATGGGAACTATTCGAGGAACGTTTTTGAGAGAGGTACCTTTCAGAGGAATTCATTGAGTATCAACTCAATGAGTTCAATGCCTTACGACTGGGTGGTCGTATGGTGCCTAAGTACGAGGCCCGTTTTATAGAGCTGCTCCAGTATGCTCCACACCTTAACACTGAGAAACTTAAGGTCAACAAGTTTGTGTTCGGCCTTAATAGAAGAATACATGCAAAGGTTAGGATTTTGATGCCTCAAAACTTGCATCATGCCATCCAGAAGGCCCTCATATCAAAGGAGGAGCTTATCAGTGGGGGTAAGACTAGGGCTCCAGCAAGACCAGCAGGATAGGTGTCATCTAGAGCACAACATCATCAGACAATAGCCAGACATGTGCTGGTATATCATGGCTTCCAGAGGGGATCCACTTTCACTACACCTCATCGATCGACGCCTCAACAATGAACACCTTATTGGGGACCACAACATCAGCAGTAGCATCGACCGCAACAATAATAGTTTAGGCCTGTTTAGCATAACAGACTAGGATTCTAGGCCAGTGGTCCATCATCTTCTACTTCGGGTACTAGGAAAACTGGGCTGAAGAATGGGTGTTGGATGTGTGGGGATCCACACTACCAACGCGACTACCCTGTGGAGTGGACTAAAGTGTCTGGATTAGTTGGACCCACTACCATGGGAGATATGGGCAAGGCCCATCGAATTCATGTAGTGGTGAATAACTTCCAGGAAGAGCATCAGTCGACTGTGCTCGAGACGACAGGTACCATCGTTGACCAAACCCTTAGTATTTTGATAGATCCCAGTGCTACTGAGAGTTTCATTTCTAGTGTAGCGCTAAAAAGGATTAAGGTAAAGGCAGTCGAATAGGACAATTTTAGATTTGTAGAGATGGCTTCAAGAGCCAAACAAAAGGTTGGAGGAAAGTTTACAGGCTGTATCCTTAACATGGGAGACTTTTTAAGAAGGGCCAACCTGTACGTCATGATCTTAGGATCTTATGATGTCGTAATTGGTATGGAATGGTTGGAATCGCATGAGGCGATACTCAACTGTAAGATGAAATGGTTGAGCTTGGTCGATGACAGGGGACAGGGATGTGTGATTGTAGGATGAAACCAAGGAGTTTCCCTAAGGTTCATCTCTTCTTTACATCTACAAAAGAACATGCGCAAGGGGTGCAAGCTTTATGCAATCCTTGCGTTAAACAAAAAGGGATTAACAAAAGGTCTAGAACACCTTCCAGTGGTGAGAGAGTTTGTAGGCATATTTTCGGATGAGTTACCTGGGATGTCGCCAGATAGGGAATTGGAGTTTACCATAGACCTAAAACCGGGAACTGAATCGATAGCAAGAACTCCTTATCGGATGTTGACCCGAAAGTTACAAGAGTTAAAAATGCAACTGAAGGAGTTGTTGACCCTGGGACTGATACATCCTAGTGTGTCACCATGGGGTGCATCTGTTATTTTCATATGAAAGAAGTATGGGTCGTGGAGGCTCTACATTGACTACCATCAACTGAACAAGGCCACGATGAAGAATCAATATCCGTTGTCGAGAATTGATGATCTGTTCGATCAAATGAAGGGAACAATGATGTTATCAAAGATCAACTTGCGATTAGGATACCACTAGTTACGAATTAAGGAAGATGACATCCCTAAGACCGCCTTTAAGATGAGGTCTGGACATTACGAGTTTACTCTTTTATCATTTAGACTGACAAATGCCCCAGGGGTATTCATTAGTTTGATGAACGGGGTGTTCCGCGAGTACTTGGACAAGTTCGTCCAGGTAATCATTGACGATATTTTGGTCTACTCTCGGATGATTGAGGAGAATGACAAGCACTTGTTCTTGGTGCTACAGTGTCTACGAGAGCACAAATTGTATGGGAAGTTGTCCAAATTCTCATTTTATCAATCACAAATTCACTACTTAGGGCATGTCATCTCCGGCGAAGGCATCGTCATGGATCCAACAAAGGTCAAGGCTATCATGGAATGGTCTGTTTCAATGAATGTCCCAGAAGTGTGAAGCTTCATGGGTTTAGAAGGATACTATCGACGGTTCGTAGAGGGGTTATCAAAGATAGCAAATCTTATCATGGAATTGCAAATGAAAAACAAGAAGTTTGTTTGGACCATGAAATGCATGGAAACATTTCGGAGGCTCAAGGAGTTGTTGAAGATAACACCGATACTAAAGGTCCCAGACATGGATGCAGACTTCCTGGTATGCACTGACACATCCAAGGAAGGCTTAGGCAGATTCTTGATGCAATATAGATGAGTGATCGCTTATGTTTCGAGGAAACTGAGAAGGCATGAGGAGAACTACGCGATGCACGATTTGGAGTTGTTAGCCATTGTATATGCTTTGAAGGTTTCAGGACACTACCTTGTTGGATGAAAATTTGAACTAAATACTGACCATTGTGGACTACAACACATATTTACGCAAAGCGACCTGAATGCGCGACAACGGCGTTGGTCAGAATTGCTTAGAGAGTACGACTTTGAGATTACTTACATAAAAGGAACAGTGAACCGAGTGGCAGATGCATTGAGTCGGAGACCATGCATCTTTTCGGTGTTGCCTCTTCAGACGAATCTATGTGAAAAGATTCTAACTTTACAGTGTGACGATGATTGGTACAAGGAGGTCAAGGGTTTTATCGAATGAAACACAATGATGATACCACGATTTGAAGGATTTTCATTTGATAGTGATGGTTTATTGAGGTTTAAAAATTGGATCTACGTACCACCGAACGACGAGTTGAGGATGTTGATCCTGAGCGAGGCTCATAGAGCAGTTTACATGTCTCACCTAGGAGTCACGAAGATGAGGGAAGACCTTAAACCCTTATTCTTATGGAAGGGAATGAAGGCAGAGATAGTCAACTATGTGGCCGAATGTCTAGAATGTCAGCAGGTAAAGGCTGAACATAGACACCCAGCTGGATTACTACAACCACACGCTATTCCATAATCGAAATTGGAGGTTATTTTGATGGATTTTATCATTGGATTTTCACTGACGACAAGGATACATGACTCGATTTTCATAGTAGTAGACACTCTGACGAAGAGTGCTCACTTTATTCCTATGCATACAACGTATCAGGCACCTGACATAGCTAGAGTTTTCATCAGTGAGATTGTGAGGCTGCATGGCGTGCCTACATGAATGAACCAAACCTTGGAGGACATGTTGCGCATGTACATGATGGACCAACAAAAGTGTTGGGAAGAATTCTTACCACTATTGGAGTTCGCTTACAACAACAGTTACCAGAGCACCATTAAGATGGAACCTTTCGAGTTTCTTTATGAGCGACCATGTCAGATGCCTTTGAGTTGGGATCAGCTTGAGAATAGGGTCCTGGTGGGACCATAAGTGATCCAAGAAATGGAAGATCAAATGAAAACAAAAATAAAAAGGATTAAAGAAGCACAAGATCAACAAAAGAGTTATGTTGATGTGCACCGTGTTGACCGTAGTTACAAGGTCGGCAATCGAGTCTTCTTGTGGGTTAAACTGCATAAAAGTTCAATCAAGTTTGCGAAGGGAGCTAAACTCTCTCCTAGGATCATGGGACCTTTCGAGATTATGGAAATAAAGGGGCCCATGGCCTATTGACTAGCCTTGCCTGACTCTTTGAGGCGTATGCACGACATTTTTCATGTATCTATTTTTTGACATTATATTAGTGATCCTGTGCATGTTATTGACATGAGTTCCTTGTAGGTATCAGATGAAGGGGCGATCACAGCTGAGCCGATCTGCATCTTGGATCATCGCGTTCAACAGCTACGATGTCGAATGATAGAGAAAGTCAAGGTCTAGTGGGACAATTATAGTCCTCACTCAGCAACCTGGGAGGACGCATATGATATGTGCCAACAGTTTCCATTTTTGTTTGATAGATAGACATATGATACTGTAATACACTTTATTTCAGCATTTTTACTGTGAAACTTCAGGACAAAGTTTAGACCAAGAGGGGGTGTATGTAACATCCCGCTCTGATGCACTAAGCGAACTTATTCTTTGAGGAAGCTTGCTCTCAAGTGATCCAGATTACTATGATATTAAAACTTTTGATTTTGATTATGAGGCGTTATAGGTTGACAACATGTTGTTTTACTGCATTGACATAGATAGGTGCTATTGACTCGGTTTATTGAGTGTGTAGGATTTTGGACCTCAAGGATGCAGAGGCATCGATGGAACCCCTTTGAATCTGGATCGATTCAGGGAGTGTACCATTGGGGTTTGATTGTTTTACTGTCATATTAGTGCATATGATTAGATGATATGATATGGATATGTTCTGACATGATTTGTTGATGATGCAAGCTGACGATAGCTTGCTGACCAGACTCACATGTGGAGTAAATGGGTCACGCATGAATACCAAAGATGTTGAGGGAGAGGTGTGGAAAGCAACCCTGCCATAGTCTACTAGCACTCACGCCATTGCTCGAACTGTAGGTTAATGTTTACCTAGTTCGAGAGGACCCACGATGTCGTGAGGGTAGACTACGACAGTCACTCATGATGATTCAAAGGGGCATGATGATTCACAAGTTCACCTAGCAAAGTATAGACTCCAAGGGTTATTGATGTCTACCAAGTCAGTCAAGAGGCGAGTGACACCCTTGGAGCACATAGTGCATCCTGAAGGGCACGTCGCGCAAGGGAAACATATTAAGGCAAGTTGCACCCTTGGAGAACCTAGTGCATCCTGAAGGGCACGTCACATTATTGATGATAAAAGAATGAACCTATATGGCTTTAGTATGAATAACATGTTAAGAAATTTTTAAAACAAATTCCCTAATTAAATGTTGCCCTGTACAAAAATTTAAGGTTTAAGTCTAAACTATGCTAGTGGTAAAATTTTATCTCTCTATAAAAAAAAATTACAATAAAAATAATAATAATAATAACCACATAAATAATAATTATGAACTTCCCTAAATCTTGTAACATGAAGGGAATAAGAAATTTAATTTATTCATTAAAAAGAATAAAAACTGTTGGAATAAAATTTAAAAGAAAAAGGGGAATTAATGATTGTATTATTTTGATAATTTTAAAATACTAATTAAATGAGAAAAAGGAGAAAGGGTTAATTTCCACACCTGCCCTTTTGAGTTCTAATTAAAAAGGGAAAAGAGGGAAAATCTAAAAAATTAGGAAACTAGGAAATGAGGTAAACATAAAAAGGGAAAAAGCGGAACATAAGGGAAAAAAGCGGAAAGTCAAACTTAGAAAAAGTATCTACCATTTAAGAGTTTTCTAATTTAAATTGAACTAAAAATTTAATATTAGGGATATCCATTAAAACCTGTAAGAGATTTTGGGGACACCTAGGAGTGATTCTAGGAGTAACTCTAGGTGGGTGAGGGACATAAAGATAATTAATTAATTAAAGAAATTAAATTATGGAGGAATGTAGGGGATGGGGAACACTTGCACAGAGAGGAATTTTTAGGAATTTATTTTTAAAACTTTAATGAAATGATATTTTAGGAAAGAGAGGAAGTTCAAAACTCTATATAATGAAGCAAGGAGAAGGATGAAGGATCATCTTATGTTTGTGTAAAGTTTTGCTACAGAAATATCTACTTAACTGATTTAACTTGTGAGAGTTGGGATACCCAGGTCAGTGAGGAGTGGTAGCTTGGCCTTGTGAGGCGAGCTGGGAGCTAGTCAGAATCTCTGGATAATGTGTGTGTGGCCCCTTTGCAGCTCGGGGGGCTAAGGGGGAAGAAGGGGAACCCCAGCATTGGTTGGAATATACCAGTGAAGTCTCATCGGTCGACAAGCGAGAGTTTCACGGAGTGTGCGAGACATCATTCAGAGCGGGCGATCAGGAAACGGTACACTCTCTTCATTTTTGTATGGTATAATGTATTAGGAATTATGCTTGGATATGCTTATTTAATGGAGAAGTAAACTAAATGTTTAGATTGATGACTGTATTTCTTTCATATCTTAGACCGATGAATGATTGACTCCCATGGCCTTCGTTTCCTACATGTCCTGACTGCCCTGTGGTGTTGCTTGTGACCATATTGGTTGTTTTTCCTTTTGCCCCTAGCTCATCAGTCCTCGCCTGAGCAGTTGGCCAGGAGCATGATCTATGGTCATCGCTTCAGCGTTAATAGACCTATGGATATCAACGCCCTGCTTTTCTGTGTGAGGATGGTCAGCGAAGGACATTCTTTTCCACCATATACCCTGTTGATTGCTCATGGTTGAGTGATGGTCATTGCACTTTCTTGTGATGGGATTTTATGCGTTGATTGGATCGTGGTTGAGCAATTGGTTTTACGCTTCTTGTGACTGAATTTTTCTAACTTGATTGATCTTCTTTTGAACGGTTACCCTCTGTGTATTGTTTATATTTTATCCTCTAAGATTTCATTAATAGTTCCCAGCTCTTAATGGAGAAGTCTTAGCCCTATTCATTTGGATTAAGGTGTTGTTTTAATATATATATATATATATATATATATATATAATCTTGACTATGAATTGGAATCATTTATTGGCAGTGAGAGATTGTATGACAGACTCTTTTATTTTCCTTGCTTACTGGACACTGCAATCAACCTTTGGACATTTTTTTTGTTAGTTATTTTTCCTACTTCTTGACTCAGAACTTGCCAGATTTCATTATATATTGAGAAAAAAAATTTACTGCTATTTTAATCGGTGTCAACAGCGATCGATCTTATCTACTTGCAGTCAGCATTTTCCCGTCAGACCTCACTTAATTTTCACTGTGATATCACCCCATCGATTGCGATTTTCATTAGAAAATTGCTTGACTTTGCTTACTGTGCGTCTGCCACTTCGCCTTTATTGAGTAACTGTTAGTTTCATCATTTTTCCTTGCTAAGTTAATGGTATTGCAATATTTCCTTATATTTCCACTTCTTATTTTAGTGTCATCATGTTCATGGTTTCAAGACCAGCCATGCGAATGGAAGGGTGTAGCTTATGCCCAACGATTGTGGTGTTCTGGTCACGATCTTAGGATGTGCACAGCGAATGTTTTATAATTTTGGTTGAATTCTTTATTACATGCTCAATTAATAAGGAGGGCCTTGTTATATCTTTCTTAAGCTGGTGAAATCGTAATTGTCCATTCCTACATTGAAAGCATTGTAATTAATATTGCAATTATTTATAATTCAATTATGTCTTCCTGCGTTGTAATTAATGATTCTTTTGGTAACCATGACCTTGTTGTAATACAAACTGCTCTTCTTTATGGAATACCATTTACTCAGACAACGTTATGGAATACTAAATTCCTCTGTGATTGTAACTTGTAATTGTTGTAATGCAACTGACATACTCTATGCACATTATGAAACCAATTACTGTGAATGAGACTGGCAGTGCATCGATATCCATTTATGGATCTAAGATATAGGCTTTTAAGACTTCATTATCCCACAATTTCTATTTTGCGTTTTTATTTTTTCCTATGTCAATACGAGCTACCCTCCTGCATTTTCGTTTTTGTGTGCCTGTGTGTTGGGTTGTGAATTACATGTTGGGTGGGTGCATGCATGAACGGTGGCGATTTTCACTGGATGTGTGTTATGCACAATTCCTAAAATGGATATCATCATAATGTAAGTGAGTAGTGCTATCAATGTTGTGTAGCAATTTCATGAGGATCTCACCGTAAGTATTTACCATCGACAATAGATTTGGTAATAAATATGGATGGGACACCAGCATCGATAGTGCCCCTAGTTAGTGGACAACCCTTTGTGTGATGTGTTTAGCTTAGTATGCCTTATATTAATTGCATCCACGATGTGACTAGATTGATTTACCTAATTTGGGTACCTGCCTTGTACAACTAACCAGCAGCTTGGAAATCACCCTGCTTTAAAGACCTTGTCTTGTCCCAGTAGATTTCTTTAATTTTATCGATAGCTTGTCATTTTTTAGTTCGGTCAATACAGCTAGATGACATGTTGAGATTAAATTGTTCATAACTGTTTAATGGTAGAATTCTACATTAATATAGTTAATGTTGGTATTTAATGTTAATGGCTAGTAGATTGAGATTTTGATTAATTTAGAATCGCCCAAATGGATTGTAATAATAATTAAAATTTGATTGGTGAGTCATGACTAAATTGCAAATTCTAGACTTGCTAATTTGATCTATAATTGAGGATACATTGTATTTATGATTTATAGATCTAGCATTGGTTACTTAGACGTGCTCAATTGATTGTAATTAACATTAATTTAGAGGGTGCATTAATGATTAATTGTAAATTAGATGTGCCCTTATTGAATGGTGACCAATGTTAAAAAGGATTGTAATCATTGACTAGTTTAGACTGGATGAATGGTTGGGTCATTGACATTTTCATGTTTTGGCTTGTGTCTTCCCTAGTAGTCATCCTCTGGTGTCTTGTTGAGATATTGTTGGGGTTGGGTGTGCATTTCCTCTTGGTATTCGATTTCTAGCACGTCAGATTTATCTAGAGTCCTTGGTCTAGATAGGATGTGATGTGCCAGGGTTATTGACGTGTCTATCACCTGTGGATGGCATGATTCCGATGAGGTGATCATAGTGTGCCCCATGGGATAGCGGCAATTGAAAACTTGGTAGGAGTTTGTGCGTTCTGAGTGAGTGTGGATGAGCATGGCAAGTTTCTTTAGGCGCATGGGAGGAACGCCTTCATGTGTTTGGGTCACTCACCTTGAGGTTCTAATCCTTGGTCGTTAAGGTGGTTCTGTCGGGAAGGGGTGTGGTACCTTATTTGTAGGTGAGGTCATGTTGCATCAGGTAGGTATTCATTTCTCCTTGTTGTTTTACGCATGTTTCGCCCCGTTACCCTTGTGCCAGTGCGTGGAGTTGTAGTTTCCTTTTGCCTAGACTGCGTGCTTGCATTCGTCGTTAGTTATGTGGTTAAACTGTTTTCGTCCCCGCATTTTGGCCTACAAACAAAAAAAAAATCTTCTTATGTTTCACTTGTAGTCGTAACGATGAGGTCGTTACAATGAACATCATTAAAATATATTTTACTTGTCTTAACATGTGAGCCATTTCCAATCACAAGATGGAATGAGAATTTGATATCATAAAGGTGCCCTAATACTATTATTCCTTTAAAAAAGATTAGTCTCATCCAAATGTTAGAAGGGGGCACGCTTATAAGGATACATTATGATGGGTCTATTAGTCGGATCAGGTACTTAAAGATGTCTCGTAAATATGCCTAGTAGTGAGCATGCCTAAGTTAGGATTAGTTTCATCCCTAGTGCCTAAGGATACCCAACTTCTTAACTTGAAAAAAGAACTTTTATTATATAAAATGCATGTCCCTAAAATATTAAGTTCTCCTCTATTCTATATTAAGGTTAGTGTGCACCCAAAGTGGTTCTTGGTTCTTTCACTCTTATACAAATTTAGGTTATAACATACCTGGGCATAAATTTCCAAGTAATTCCCTCATTCATATCCTAATTAGAGTGGAATTCCCCAAGAACATACTTTTGGGTATTAATGGGGGTGTCATAATTTGTAATTACTTGTCTTACTCTTAGTCAAATAGGGTGCACCACAAGTGGTTCCCTTGTTATTATATTAATTATTGTTTAAATGCCAAAAACATAATTTTGGCACTAACTAAGATGAAAATTGATTAAGGTGTTGTCTCACTCCTATATATGTAAATTAATGTGTTCCCCAGCATGTCCTTTACTTCTATACTAATTACGGTGAAATTCCCCAATGACATACTTTTGCGTATCGATAGGGGTATAAGTTACCAAATGGTTCTTTCACTTCCATACAAATTAGTAGTTCCCTAAATCATATACTAATTAGGTTGTAAGTATTAAAAATATACTTTTAGGTACTAATTGGGGTGCAGTTCCCAAGTGAGGTTTTTATACATAGTGCCCTTTTTTATAAATATCATAATTGGAAATATGTTTGAAGATAGTCAAAACAAGTCATCAAAATATGGAATGTACTTTCAATGAAAAATTAAAAATTATGGAATGTACCCATGTGCCAAGTTTGTTTAAAAGCACAGTAATGGTATTCCATCTTCAATTATTCATTCATGATTGACTTTAAACATTTTTCATTTTCTATTTTTTTTTTATTGAACTTCTATTAACTTTATGCGCGTTGCACATACCAAATGACTATATTGACAAATTCTGACATCTGACTGGTAATCTTGAAAGTGAAAATGAGTATCATTTTTATGGGCTTCTTGAAAAAAATATCCTTTCAATACAATGGATCCTCTTTCATATATAAAACCATTATCATCAAAATCTTCTAATAGCCTCATCTTTTATTCCATACATCGCATCAAATAATATTTCACATTTTCAGTGTTGTCTACAAGTGAAACCATGAAAAAAGCATCTCCTGCAAATAATTATATATATTGGACAACAAATAATTCGTGTTGGATTATCACGCAAGTACATCTACAAGTTATTTGAAAAATTTTAAACATAAAAATTTTACCTTCTCTAACAAGATCAGAAACTCTATCGCCATCAAATGACACTATAGTTTCATTTGATTCCATATCCTTTGAGATTGCAAGTGGAATTTTCCCTTTTACATTAAGTTCAATATGTCTCCAAGATTTATCATATTCTACATTTTCGTTCTCGCAAATATATATGGATTCTGTCCTTTATGCAAACTGAAAAAAAAAAAAAAGAATTATTTTGTCTATCAAATGCAAACCCATTTTGAAAATGTTTTGTTTTAACTAAATGTATTTTTCTTGTCCTAGGTATTGTACTGGTGTCATATGGGATTAATCTATTTACCTTTTCGATTCCAACATACCAAAAAAACCTGCACAAGACAAGAACTTGTTAACTTGAAATCTTTCAAGAAAATGATCGAAGATTGAATATAAATTTGAACACGTTCAAATTTATATATCCTCTGTATATACATGTAACATTTATATATATACACACCTGTGCACATCCCTTGATGGATTATATTCATGGCTTAGAACCATGTTGCACCATTCAAAAACTTGTTCAGTGGATTCAAATCAATCAACATGAGGGTTCAACTGATACCTTCGAAGTGCTCATTTTATACATACCCCTGCATCGTTGTGATCTCTTTTTCCATGACCAGTCTCAAAAAAATTCCACATTGTTGGAATTTTTTATGAAGATGACATAACCAATAGAATGATTGTGCAGATTTGAACTGACCCACACACCCATCATACCATATCCAATGTCGACCAAATCTGATTTCACGTTCTTTCAATGAATCATAAAATTTATCAAAACAATGTTGTACATAATGTGTGTCATGTGCTCGATCATCACTTATATAAAAGTGATATTCCTTAATAACATGTCAATTTTTGTTGGTGATTTCTATTTTGGAAGACTCCATTGAGCATGTCTATATAAGACGTGGACAAATATCATGACTTGATCAAAATGATAATATTCACTCTGTATTTCTTTTTGTGCAATGAATGTGTAATTCTCTTCAAAATCAACTACAGACAAAATTGCCCCTGGTGGAAACACTTCATGGGATTGTTTGAATTATAGATCTTGCCATCGAGGTCTATGTGAATGCTTGGTGTATTTATATATTTCTTCCTCAAACTTCTTCAAAAATTCTATCACGTTGATTTCATCTACCTTCAAATCAATCCTTCTGGAAATAACATTTGAAGAATGTAGAGTCGTACTACTCATATATTCATATCTCTTCGAATTGAATCTTATATTAGAAAATGATTGATCATTCATATCAATATGATACTTTGAATGAAACAAACTTATATTTCCACAACGATCACATTTCTTTCCACCAAACATGTTTTTTGTAAAATAAATCATCATCTTCTCTTTCACACAAAATTTCAGATATAAAAACACAAAATGTGGAAGGAGAAGGTGAATCTGGCCATAAATGTTTACCAAAATCCAAAAAAGTGTCGTAATACAACTCAAACTCCACATGATAATGACAACAACACGTGTCACAGACAGTGATGGGTCTAACAAACCATGGTTTTTGTTGCACAAATGTATTGATAGAAATTTTAACTTCTTTGTGCTCTTCTTTGACATTATTAAATAACTCTATTTGTTTCATTGGAAATATATGTTTTGGATGTTTTTCATATTGATTTCATGCTATTATTCATCGCAACACATCCCTTGTATGTGGTGAAATACAAGATTATTCCAACCAACAATTACAGACCAATTCTTTAACATTTTCTGCAAGTCTATCTTTATAGGATTGTCTAGGAATCACTATCCAACAAGCCAATTCATCATTTACATCTATTTGGAAATGAAATTTTCTATGTTTGTGCAACGTTTTTCTTGACGTTCCCATCATTTTTTCCATGTTTCGTGTCAAACGATCTTTTGTATTGCTAGATGAAACAATTGTTGTTTGTATCACTCTACGTGCAACACGAACATCTTCTTTTCGAGATTTTCCAAAAACTTTTAATACACTAGTTATATTGTTAAAGACATTCTATGTCACCTTTGTGTCCTTTGTCAAATTTTGAATACCCAATAATGATGTAACTTCTTTTAACTTTCTTGACTTCATTAGACAAAGTAAAATTTGAGCTTGTATTGTTACTAATTCATCTTTGAAAAAAGTATTATACATATTCTTAGTTCGATATCTTATATAATGCTTAGCGTTTTTCTTCCCAAATTTGTCAGTATCAACATTTTTTAATTTTTCATCATCAATGTTGATATATTCTCCTGCATATTTCAATTTAAAGTTTATAATAAAAAACATAACCCAAACATAAATTCACTAAAGTATATATACTTGAGTGTTTATCTTGTATTATCTAAATTTATGTACATACCTATAGGTGATTCGTCTTCTGCTACAATTTCGGTTTCAATATCTTCTACTTCAATTTCGGTTTCAACGTCTTCTTCGACATTATGAGACAAATCTATTTATGTTTTTTGAAAAACGTCAAATTATAATTACAATCAATTTATTAAATTTACAATATTTTAAATTTGAATTCTATACTTTGAATTATGTACTTT
>JASDQU010251415.1:0-16286 GCA_032191745.1 Picea mariana
AAAATAAAAATCTAAGGTTCAAGTAGTGGAAGATCACATCGAGCATCAACAACAAGTTCTCCAAATACTAAAGGACAACCTGACCATGGCACATAATTGTATGAAACAACAAGCAGATCAACATCGTAGTGAAAGAAGTTTTGAAGTAGGGGATTGGGTGTTTTTAAGACTAAAACCATACAAATAGATGTCCCTCAAGCAAGCCAAGAAGGATAATAAATTATCACCAAATTACTATGGCCCTTATAAGGTGTTGCAAAAGATTATAGTTTTCCATGTTTCATGTTTTCCATGTTTCATGTTTAAAGAAGGTTATAGGTGAAAAGATCCTAGTTCAAATTATATTGCCAGAACTTGACAAGGAAGGAAAAATTATATTGGATCCTGAAGCCATCATTGACACAAGAATTCGCTAGCTGAGGAATAGATCCATTTCAAAGTATCTCGTTAAATGGAGGAAACTATCGACTGAAGATTCCACTTGGGAAGATGAGTCTTTTATACAGAAGCATCCAGAGTTACTCAAGCGTTGCGGACAACACTTGTCTCAAGGGGAGGGGCATGTTAAGCCCTAAATAGTGGCTCATTACCCCTTAATTGGGGCATATTGTATTAGTAATTTTATTTTATTTATGTCGGCTTTAGGCCATTAGTTGTAATTATACCTCCTGGTCACCTATATATACCAAGTAGACATTTTCATTTTGAATCATCCTGTAATTGTACATTTATGTGGGCATAAGGAGGTTGCCCCCTCAAAGAGGCTTATTATCTGAATTTCTCTCTTTTTCAAGGCGTTGAGTACTTATTCTGAGGTTTTTCAATGCTATATTGATATTTGGTTCTTAACATTGCAATTCTTGATGATGATGTCAATGAAAATATGCTCGAAAATGACATTGATGATGATGATGATATCGCCAATCCTTTCAACGCTGTTTCTGAATCGGATGATGATACAGATGTCGATTTTGATGAAGAAGATCAAGATACTGAATAAGGATGATTATATAGATGTTGAGTTGGATCAAGTATGTGACAATATATTTTAATTTGTATGAATTATTCTCTTAAAATAGTTTATTTATAATTTCATGGGTTAATTACATGTTTTTAAGTTTTATGCAACATTTTTATATCCTATGTTACACGTTGTTTAATTATTATGTGAAGCCTGAAAATAGTCACCAATGTACTAAAGTACGTGGTAAACTAAAAATATCATTTACAAACACATAATTTCATTTACCTTCATTGATTTTTGTTTTTGTAGTTTCTAGTCATGAATCTTACTAGGACATTTCTTTCAATTATTTTATGTTTTATAGATTGGGTATTGGTGATCAATTGAGAGTGATGTGAGGGGGATGGGAGGGGCCATATGAGCTTCCACCTTCACATGGTTGGCCTTGTTTAGTAGAGGATAAATTATTATTAAAACTAAGAGAAGTTCATTCATATACCATCATGATCGTAGATGTCATCAATAATGTTGTCATAGTATTGCACCAACGAAGTTTCGATGAACGTGTTTGTCATTTCTATAGATTTTTTGTTGAAACTGTTTGAAAACATAGGACTTTGGCCCATTAGTTATGTGGCAAGAAGATCATGCATTTCCAAACTCAAATACAACTCATAATCTTTATGGAGCAAAATAGTACTTAGATGACAGAAAAATACAAAGACATAAAATAACTTGAAGTTTTTCATGTGATTAATCAAGTACTTATTTTATCAAGGTGGTTGTTGTGCCATGCCCTTGCAGTACTAGTATAAGATGTAGGGACATGCATGTCAGTCATGTTTTAAAGGAAACATATAAAAGACAATGTATTGGGGCTAGATCCATACATTATGGGAAACAGTAACTTGTGAATGGGGCCAATGTTGAAATTCTTTCAAAATGTTTTTGTATGCACTAAAATTAGACATGGATAAATTGTTTGCATGCCTTGATGATATAGAAGGGTTTCCAAACTCAAATATTACTCGCACACCCACTCTATATATCGACCCATATCATCTTCATTTTATTTTAATTTTCCCAGTCGAATTTAAAAAGAAAAAACTATTTATAATAAAATACATTGTACTAGGGATAGAATACATGATGGGCAATAGTACTGACCTGTGAATGGGGCCAACATTGAATTTTTTTCAAAATGTTTATGTATGTACCGAAATTTGACATGGATAGACTATTCACATGCCTTGACGATAGTGGGAGGGTTTCCAGACTCAAAGATCACTCACACACCCACTCTTTATATTCATCATCTGTTTTGTTCAAAGCCAACATCATGCCAATTAGGCCCATGATTTTGGTCGTGGCGAGAAGAAGGCGATAGATGAGATTTTGTATTTAAATAATTATTTTTTACTAATATTAATCTTTATGGAGCAAAAGAGTACTTATATGAGAGAAAAAAACAAATACATAAAATAAATTGAAGCTTGTCATGCAATTAATCAAGTACTTCTTTTATCAACGCGGTTATTGTGCCATGCCCTTGCAATACTAGTAGATGCGGGGACGTGCATCTCAATCGTGTTTTAAAGGAAATAGATAAACAACATTGTATTGGGGCTAGATTAGTACATGATGGGAAACAATAACCCATGAATGGGGACAATGTTGAAATTCTTTCAAAATGTATTTGTATGCACTGAAATTTGACATGGATAGATTGTTTGCATGCCTTGATGATATGGAAGGGTTTCCAAACTCAAATATTACTCTCGCACCCACTCTATATATCGACCCATCTCGTCCTCGTTTCTTTTTAATTTTCCTCGTCGAATTTTAAAGGAAACAACTATTTATAATAAAAGACATTATACTATGGATAAGTACATGATGGGAAATAGTACTGACCTGTGAATGGGGCCAACAAAGAAATTTTTTCAAAATGTTTCTATATGCACTGAAATTTGACATGGATAAACTGTTCACATGCCTTGACTATAATGGGAGGGTTTCTAGACTCAAATATCACTCACACACTCACTCTTTATATTCATCATATGTGTCATTCAAAACCAACATCATGCCAATTAGGCCCATGATTTTGGTCATGGAGAGAAGAAGGTGATAGATGAGATTTTGTATTTAAATAATGATTTTGTACCAATATTAATCTCTATGGAGCAAAAGAGTACTTAGATGAGAGAAAAAAACAAAGACATAAAATAATTTGAAGCTTGTCATGCAATTAATCAAGTACTTCTTTTATCAATGCAGTCATTGCGCCATGCCCTTGCAGTACTAGTAGATGTGTTAATGTGCATCTCAGTTGTGTTTTAAAGGAAATGGATAAAAGACATTGTACTGGGGTTAGATCAATATATGATGGGAAACAATAGATCAGTATGAAAATTCTGTACGAAAAACTCTGTGCAGTTTGACTCTTTCCTATGGATTTCTTCTAATGAAACCCACCTGTGTATGCCTTTGTTCTCTCTTCTCCCTGACCTGTATGATCTCTAGATGAAGATCCTTCTTCACCTATCCAATATATTGAACCAAATTCCTTCATGATCCAATACTCTATGTCAAATCCCTCAACACATGTCAAGTGTAAGAGAAAGTCCTTCTTTGCTTCTACACTCTCGAATGAATCCATACTAGCAAAAGTCCTTCTTTTCTATTTTTATGTGAATGTGTCTTCCTCCTTATCCTAGCCTTGCTTTTATAATCATGAGTTACAATATATTTCTAATATCCAAAGTGATCTATGGTTGAGATTACTTGTCACACTCACTTGAGATTTAGATTACATGCTGCATGCTAAGCATGTTCCTTAAATAACTTAATTCACTAATAAATACAATTTTACTTTAATTAATTCCTTTTAACTAAATTAAACTCAAGACTAGAATATTTTCAACAAATTCCACATGCAAAACACATGCCTATGTGTAAGTACCTTTCCGATGCTACCAAAAACATCAACACCTTTGTAGTCCCTTTCAAGGGCGATGTGATGGATGGGGGACGATATCCATAAAGTGCTAGAAATGTGGACAATTTTTTGTGAAGTATGGAAGGATGTGTTGTACCACCATTCTTCCAAGGGAAACCACTTGACACATTGTGTTTGTTTACCAGATGCAAAGAAACGAAGATATCCTTCTAGACACATATTCATAATCTCAGTTTTCCCATCGTATTGAGGATGGTAAGATGAGTCGTGAGCCAATTGAGTACCCAAATAAGAAAATAATTCAGTCCAAATATTTCTAGGGAAAATTTGATCTCTATCAGTTACAATAATCTTAGGGACTCCATGTAGATTTTAGATTATTTCCATGAATGTTGTGACTACTATACTTGATTTAAAAGGATGAGAAAGAGAGAAAAATGGGCATTCTTTGTCAGTCTATCCACTACTACCATGATATTCATATTTCCTTCATATTTGGGTAAACCTATAATAAAATCCATTGACACATATTCCCAATGTTGACTTGGTATAACTAATGGTTGTAGGAGACCTAGCATCTTGATTGTCTCTCCCTTATTCAGTTGGAAAACCACACATTCAACCACAAACTTTTGAACGTCAATTTTAAGAACTTCCCAGAAAAAATCCTTCTTGATCCTATGGTAAGTTTTCAAGAACCATGAATTTCCTCCTATACGAGAAGTGTGAAATTATAAAAGGATCTTCTTTTGAGTTGGGAATTCTTACATAAATATAGGTGATCATGATACCATAGCAAATCATTCTTCCATAAAAAATCGTTCTTCTATACAAATTTATCTAATGTACTGGGGTCCTCTTGTAGTTGTTGAATGATATTGCATACCTCTTTATCTTTCTTACAGTATATCCTTGATTCTTCCACCCAATTAGATTATGGAATAGAAATAACACATAGTGAACCCTCTGTTTCTTCTTCTTTCCTTGAAATTTCATTTTCCACAATATTATGTTTTCCTTTCTTGTAGATAATTTCAAAGTCATAACCTAACATCTTTGTAACCCAATTTTGTTGCTCTTTTTAAGATAATCATTGCTCCAAGAAGTACTTCAAACTATCACGATGTGTTTTTACTTTGAAGTGTCTTTCTATTAGGTAAAGGTACCATTTCATAACTTCATGTAGTATGTCCCACATTTCATTTTCATAAATGGTTCTAAGTATGATTTTTCCTTTAAGTTGGCTACTTTCAAAGGAAAGGGACCTTCTTTCTTGGATTAAAATTGCACCAATGCCATGGTATGTGTCATTGTACTCCACAATAAATGTTTTTGTGAAGCTAGGTGTGGCTAGGACATGAGTGTTACACATAGACTCCTTAAGTTTTTCAAATGCTTTGGTTGCTTGTTGAGTCCAAGAAAATGCTTCCTTCTTTAATAATGTTGTTAGAGGTGTTGCTATTTGACCATAGTTCTTGGAAAACTTGCAATAATAAACTTTCAATCCTAAGAACCCTCTAAGTTTCTTCAAGGTTTTAGGAATTGGCTCATAGCTTTAATTTTGTTAGGGTCCACTTTTACACCTTCATAAGATACAATATGACCTAAATATTCCACTTCTTAAACCCCAAAGGCACACTTGGAAGGCTTTGCATAAAGTTTTTTCTCTTCCAAAATTTGTAATAGTTTGTCCACATGTTGTACATGCTATTCCAAAGATTTTTTTGTAGATTAGTATGTCATTAAAATATACTAACACAAATTTTCTAAGGAAGGTTTTGGAAATAGAATTCATCAATGTTTGAAATGTTGAAGGTGCATTACTAAGTCCAAATAGCATAAACAAAAACTCATAATGAACTTCATGTGTTCTAAAGGTTGTTTTTGAAATGTCTTCTTTCCTCATTCTGATTTGATGATGTCTTGAGTGAAGATCCAACTTAGTAAAGAAAATTGCTCAATGCAAATCATCTAATAATTCATCAATGAAAGGAATAGGAAACTTATCTTTGATGGTCATTTTGTTAATGTGTCTATAATTTGGACACATATACAATGAACCATCCTTATTTGTAACCATCACTACCAATGAAGATAAAGAAATTTGGCTAAGTTGAATGATGATCTCCTCTAACATTTCTTGGATCATACGCTCAATGTCACTCTTATGTGCATATGGATACCTGTAAGGCCTGATGTTAGGTGGTACACTTCATGGTTGCAAGCATAGTCATGATCTCAAGCAGGTGGAAGACCCTTAGGCATATCTCCAAATGCCTTGGAATAGTTGTTGATAACTATTTGTAGATCCACTAGATAAGAGGATGTAGATGTTTGAACATCTAGTGAAGTCAATTGTGAAATTACACCATGGTGTCACTTTTTGAGTAATTTTGTCGTGTTATTAGAGCTTATCATCTTACATGGTTTCCCTTGGATACCTCTAAGCTCAATTTCCTTTCCTTCTAAGAAAAATATCATGAAAAGATATTGAAAATTAAGGGTCATTGTTCCCAATGATTTTAACCATTATACCCCTAATACAACATCAACACCACCCATTTGGATTGCAATCATGGGACTATCCAAAAAATACTTCCCCATGTTGAGCTTAATACTATGGTGTTGGCGTTACTTCATTCTTTCACACGTCCTTCTTAATGTTGGGGATTTTAGACCCAGGTTTCATTCAGAGTTGACTAAAAAACACCCTTGAGAATCTACATATCAATCCTAAACCAAGGTTGAAGAAGGTCTCACCCAAGATGCATACAGAATCATAAGGAACATAAGGTCTTATGTTAGGGTTGGAGGACTAAACAAACCAGGATCCATCTAGGATGACATTCACACCTTCCATATCCAACGACTTACTTTAATTAATAAGTAAAACAATACACACACATATCTAATTAACACATGATAGACACACAATATATCATAACTAACACAATATTATTATTTGTTTCATTTGATTCAACACAAACATACAATAAACAAACTATATTTGATAGAAATAGAGTCACACATGCCTTTTTATATAATTCCATAGAAATACAACATACTGCGCAATGTGCATCCTTTTAGACCTCAATATTATGAAAGACTCGGATCTATATTCAAAATCATTACAACATTACAAAAGGCTCAGATTGATATTGATACCAACAACTCAATAGATCTAATCCAACCATATAACTCTATCTCTAATATCGTTGCTTCCTTTTATTCCTTTCTTTGCTCGGGAGTTCTATCTCTTTCTTCTCTACTCCAGTCATTCTACTGACAAACGTCCTCTCATGCTTATGACACCTTCCTACAATCCATGTAGCCTTCTAGAATCATAGAAATCTTAGTTCCCTCATCAACTCATCTTTTTTCAACTCCACGATCCCTTGTGTTCCTGACCATAATCTTTCGAGAATATTTCTTAACAATTCCTTTCTTGATTCTGGCATGTGGATTCTTAATTTTTGGCACTACTAACAAATATCAGACTAGTGCACATATTTTATATCTTGGACTTGGCACGCAATATCAAATCATGATCCATCGTGCACTCATTTCCCATTTAGCTGAAGTGTACACAAAACTACAACAAGTGCACACAAAAATTGGAATGAGCGCACGAACAACTTCATTTTTGCATGCACGTGAGGTTAACCCAAAAATTTGGGCGCCAATAGGCCCCCACTACTATTACTTGGCTCATTCTCAAGCCAACTTCCAATAAGCCCCCCACAATTATTACTTGGCTGATGATATGAGTACACCACCTTGGGTGTGGCTTCATTTGGTTGTCAATGAAAAATAAAATATTTAATCAGGAGGAGAGACTCTCTTTGAGTTGGATGTTCTATTGTGAAGTTGAATGTTAAACAAAATTGGGAGGTCACATGGGTCCACTCGACCATTTGTCTCATGAGCTCTTCCTAAATGTACTGACTTCTAAGGACCATAAATATAGTGTGGACGAATCGATGGACCGATTAGGCTCGAGGAATATTTTTAGAAATATACTGTCACTCACAAAAACAAATGTGATCCTGGGGATCCTTAGTAATCTTGTACCAATTAGCCAGTTCGAAATCAACAATGCGCTGGAATTGAACCTTGATTAACTCATCCACCTGTACCCAAATCTGAATATTTTCACAATGTGTCACCCACCACCATGTATGTGTCCCTCGGAACATTACATCCATGGTGTGGATCCTCTGTTCTACAGGGAAGACCTTCTCCATATGTATAAGGAAGGTCTCAAATTCAACACTGCATTATTATCATAGTCCCAATGAATATCCAACAAGACATGATATGGATTTGAGTCATCCATAATCTCGATGACCTCAAATTTATACTTTGTTTTCACTCCTATATTTACTTCTACTTGCTCTAGTCAGACTATGGGGTAGATCTTGTATTAATTCACCAACCACAGATGGATGGGAGACCTGACCAATTTATGTTTTCCCATTACCTCCCAGGACATCTTGGGTAAAATATTCATGTCAAAACCTAGATCCAACATGACTCCATCCATGTCATAGCCACCAAGATTTGTTTTCATATTGAATTAGCGGCTCATGCGCTTTTGCTTACTGACTTGGCACAAATCTCTTTATGGTAGAGGAGCTGATATAGTTTCCTCCAATACTTGTTCCCTCATGCAAATTGCTAGAAACCGTGTCAACTTATTTCCAACATCATTATCATTGAGGAGTCGCAAACAACAGCGTAAGAAAGTACTTACTTGGTCATCAGTATTTTCTTCGCGATGCAATTCGCCCAATACTTTTACGTTTGGTACATGATGTAACCCCACTAGGCTCTATTATTCATGTGCTCTTTGCTTAGTGTGTCACACCTCATCCTTTCTATGAGATTCTTCTAATGACATTTGCACCACATATTGTATCTCTTTGTGCATGTGAGCTTCCTCCAAATATCTTTGCATCACATAGTGCAACTCTTCTTGAGTACGAGCCTCTTCTAGCAAACTCTATGTTTCCCTCTACACTTCATCCCATATCCTGGCCTCTTCTAGCAACCTCTGCGTCTCCAATTACACTTCTTCAAAGATTAGAGCCTTATCGAGTGATCTTTGTGTTGCGTGTTTCAACTCTTCACGTGATCGTTCTTATTTAATGGCCCTCTGTGCATCGCGCATGAACTAATTTTGTTAGGATGCATCAAACTTAGGAGGGGGTTGTGCTGCCTTTTTTATCTTCCTCTATGGATTTGGGCCTGAGCCCTAACCATGGTTGAATTCTGCTCCTATCTTAGCTCCTCCTCAAGTTACTACCCAAACATCAACTTCTTAATCCTTCTCCGTATTCTTATGAAGATCCACATGTACCATATTGCAATGCATCTTCTTTTGTTCCCACTTCTTTACTAAGTCGAGACAATCCTCAATGACATGTTCAGGAATGTAGCAATATGCATAGAGCACACACAGTTTTTACAAAACATTTATACAAGACCAATTTCTCCACAATTGAAACAAGTGGGGCATATGCCTCCCCCTCCTCCATATCCTCAGTTGTGATCACACCCATAACCACCTATGGGACATCCTTTGTATCTTCCTCTTTCAACACTACCAATATCACCACCCTTCTACTCTTATTGTACCCAAAATGTCTCGCGGGTATTTTCTTGCATCAACTGGAGTGACTAGCAGTTATTGAAATCATGCCCCATCGATTTACAAAACTCACAAAATGGAGTATGGTTCATCATTTGATACTTTTACAAATTTGGCAGCAGGGTGGTACATGGCCCCATTGTCTACATATCTCACACCATTCCATCTGTCAAGAGGGAAATGTACACGTTGTGACCATTGTCACATACTTTGGAAGTACAACTTACTCATCCATGCGATGCCCCTCAGGGTGACATGTGGTACACCAAACATGCTCATGCATGACCTTCGTCTTTGCCATATATTTCAACTGCATCATCAGGTTGGCTAGTTTCAACTACACTTGTGCCAATCTCGTCAACATCTCTTCCCCTTCTAGTGTAGCGTCGAGGTGCATTGCAATTTCTACCACCATCGGTTGAGTTGTCACCTTTTTTTGGGTGCGTAAGACTTGGATATGGGGAAACAACCACATAATAAACCATTCTCTATGCTACAGATCTTGGATTTGGAACATCATCCTATCCAATAAAATCTTGAACTATTGGTCATAATCCCATATAGTTTCTCCCTGTTGTTGCTTAATCTACTTAATCTTAGTGATACAATGAGATTCATACTTAGACTTTTGGAATTCATTCAGTAAATACCTTTTGATCTTCATTAGAGATCTCATTTGTGGAGTTGGCGTAGTGGCCTTGATCTTCACGCTCTGTCTCTAAACACGATTTCCAAATGCACAATTTGTGATGCTTCATCTATGATTCTTTTCACATACTATATTTCTTCGCACATGAATCAATGATGTTCCACGCTATATTTATTTGTTCCGTGGAGCACAGGTAGCCTCAAGGTTCTATATTGATTCACCATCATCACTCTCAAACCAAATCCTCTGATCTAAATGTTGGTTGAAAAAATCCTTGCTATTGATACTCCTCTAGTTGAAGTAACACTCGCTTCGCCTTCTTTTTCACTCATCTCTTCTCCTCTATTTTCTTCTACTATGATCGCGTCACTATTTGTTGTTCTTTCTTCTTAATTGAAAACATACAAGGGTGGTGGTTCAAAGAGGGGTAAGTTCGTCTCCTTCTGACTTTTCTTGTGAGGGGGTTCCACTAGGGGATCCTTTGTCTTCCTCTTCTTCTCTTGTGCCTCTACTCTATGCCTCATCATCTTCTAAGGTTGCAACACTCTACAAAATCCAAGGGGTTTGGACTTTGTCACCCAGGCCCCTGCGACCACCACCACTAGTACTACTAGTGTTCCCATTGGACACCCTATTTTCAACACCACGCAACTTCACATGCCTCTCTTCGCCTATGCTCCACTATGAAAAAACACCTTCTGCACTTCCTCCTAGTGGAACCTCTTTTCTCTTCATCTCGGGCCTAACCCCTCATCACACACCTATTTCTCTCTGCTTTTCACCTATCTACTCCACTTTTCTTCTTAATTCAAATCTTCTTGTGTATCTCTCGGTTCTCTCTCTCTTCTCTGCTCTCCTAGGTCTATCCCATTCCTCAGCTCATCTCAACAATTTATGGATCCTCCTCAATGGATCCATTTCATCTCTCACTTTCCCCCAATTTATTCAAGAAGATTTCCCCACAATTCCTTTCTTGATTCTGGCGTGCATCTTCTTGATTTCCAATGCTACTAACAAAACTCATACTAGCACACATATTTCATATCTTGGACTTGGCACACAATATCAAAACTTATTCATTCACACACTCCTTACCCTTCTCTACACATTTAGCTTAAGCGAGTGAAAAACTAGAATGAGTGTGCACAAAACTTGGAATGGGTGAGCACAACTTCATTTTTGCACGTGCCTGAGTTTAATCGAAAACTTTGGGTGCAAACATATGGTAATTCCCAAAACAATTTATGGTACCTCCATTTGCAATCATTACATGAAAAATTGGTGCTGGAAATACAAAGCAATTGAGATAATTTGCTAATTTGTAAATGATGAAGTTATGGGTACTATTAGAATCAATCAACATTATTGTCTTTTTCTTTTTAATTTATCCTTGCATATTTAGGGTTTGTGGAGTACTGATGTCAGCCAATTCATGACAAGATATAATTGGAGTAGTTTCTTCTAGATCTAGATCTTGTGATGGTTTTAATTCCTGATCTTCTTCCGCTTCACAGTCTATGTAGAATAATTTATTTTCACCTCATTTATGCCCCTTACTGTACTTTCTATCACAATTGAAATAGTCCCTTTTCTCTTAAACTTTCATAAATCATGTTTTACACTTTAGAAACCTTGGTATTATTGGTCTGTGTATATTTTTGTTAATGTTATAGATCTGTATTTCATTTTGTTCCGCTCATAAATTTGGATCACTTGACAACCTATCTCATCAATATTTAGCTCCAAAACGCTCCAAATACATTCCATCTTTCTCAAGAATTCACTCTCCATGGCTGCACCAACTTCAATCTCTGCTTCTTTCTCTCTCGTTTTTCATGCACACAAACTTTCTTCCCCTAAAACCATTGTCCCCACCCATACGAATTCCCTCCCTTTGGCATGTCTTTCTTGACTCACACTCGACCTATCTCATCAATATTTAGCTCCAAAACGCTCCAAATACATTCCATCTTTCTCAAGAATTCACTCTCCATGGCTGCACCAACTTCAATCTCTGCTTCTTTCTCTCTCGTTTTTCATGCACACAAACTTTCTTCCCCTAAAACCATTGTTCCCACCCATACGAATTCCCTCCCTTTGGCATGTCTTTCTTGACTCACACTCTTATCCAAGCTAATTGTACTCAACCCCCATGTGCCCAATAACTCTAGGATGTGACCACTCACAACCACCCTCTTACATGTATTCATTGATTGGCTTTGGGAACACTCAATCAAAAATTGGAAGGTTCCTATACAATTAGAAAGTTTAGGAAAATGAGTTAAATTAATATACATGGGTATTTCCCCCTTGGAGCCCTCTTGGCCATTATCCTAGACACTCCCCTCTCTTGTGGATTAATTCAGCGCCCATCTCTTTTCCATGTCCCCTTAGCAGTTGGCATCATGTTTTATTATTAAAACACATAAATACAATTTGCATATTACATCGCTTTGGCTATAGCCACACATAATATCTACATAAGAATTAATTAAATCGGGGATTATAGCAAGGATGTTACAAAATGGAAGGTAACAATATTCAGGAATAAAAACTATCGCATAAACATAGTACACCCATAGGGTCACCTCTCACATTGAGAGCTCCATTGTCTAAAGTCAAAGTAATACAAATTTCCATAGGAGAGGTCGAAAGAGAAAGTTAAAATACAAATTTCTAAAGGAGAGAACCTCGTATCCAAAACTTAGGTCCTAAATCCAAAAATCAGATAATGATATATAACGATACTTGTGTGACCTAAAAAAAACATGAGAAACTCGGATAATGATATGTAGCGACAACTGCATGACATACAAACAACAAATCATGCATCATATAGCCATGTGAATAGGAGGAGAATGCAAATACTGTAACTGTGTATACATTGATTTTTTTATGCCATTGCATAATGACAAATTTTCAGGAGGGAGTGATAAGGATGCATAGATAGAGGAGAGAGATGGGCACAACTATTTAACATGGATAGAGAGGCCATAATGGCATGACACTACTACATAATTTCAAAATTTGAAATTTTTAGAAATTTGGTTGAATAAATTCAAGATTGAAACCATCAATTTTTAGAAGTGGTTAGTTTCTTGACCAATTCTAGATTAAGAAAAAATTAAAAGGTACTATATGATATGAATATAAGTGTAAAATACCTCTTTAACTTCCTTTAAAAGAGTTCCTTATGATGTGCCATAAAAAAAACCCGTAGAATATCCTTATTTATTGTCTTTTCACCTTGCATTTTGGCAATAAATTTGTAAAGTCATTTTTAATTTTAATGTTGTATGTTAAAAGAATGAGATAAATTTAGTTTAATTTTAAAATCTTAAAAACATATTTTTTTATTTTAATTTGAATATTTTTATATTAAAAAAAAATCATATTTTAATTTGAATTTTTATATTAAAATATTTCTATTTATTTGATTGTATGTGTTAATAAATAATTTTAAAATAAATATGTGTAAAATAGTAGAATTTAAAAATAATTAACATATAAAATTATTTTAATGGAGTAATGAAGTGGGCAATCTCCAAGCAGATGACTTGTATTATTATTCATGGGCTAGGTAGTACTATCATGGATTATGTGATATGTGACATCTCAGTTTCCAATCAAATAGTAACTTTTGAGCTTTTAAATGACCATTGATCATAGACCTTTAACCCCAACTCTAAACTTGGTCATGCACATTGAAGAAAATTCTAATAATCAAAGGCACCTTGCTTTTTGACAAAAGTAAAGTCCAAATCTTTTCTTACAAGATTTAAATAGTGAATTACATCTCCTAAGTTATAAGGACAACATTGAAGACCTCCATCATAATTTTACAATTACCCTTTCCACTTCTATTAACAAGTTCTCTTTCGAGGTGTCTTGTAAAAAGAATAATAGAACAACGAACCCTTGCTATGATTAAGAATGTAAAATTGCTAGGAAAGCCATTAGGGATGCTTCTAATCAGTCCTTAAAACACGATAATAAAAATACATACAAGTCCCTAATTAAAAGGAAAAAATGTACCATATAAATAAAAGGCAAGAGTGGATTTTACACCTATCTAAGCTTGATACTAAGAAGCTCTCAAGGAAAATTCTAATTCACAACACTAAAAAAAATTACTATGATTCTTTTAAGGGACTGGAATTCATACATTAAAAGTATTTAAGAGTTCCATAATGCAATGGACACCATTCCTATTGTTCCTACAAAGGATGTCTTTTTTTTGTTTGGATGACATAGAGTTCAAGGATAAGCAACTTGCAAATGGGAAAACTAAGGACACTAAAGGATACCAAGCTGAAATTTTTAAAATTGGAGGGCCTATCCTCATCCCTCATATACAGAAGCTCTTCAATTTTGTAGTCAAGCAAGGATTCCTTAAACCCTAGACACAAAACCTCATTGTACCTATTTTTGGAAAAAAAGATTAACCCATGGCTAGAAAGTCAGGGTAGAAGAAAAACCTTTGGGATAGGTTGGAAGAGATAAAATTACCTTTCGAATTAAGGGTTGTTGCAACAAGGTTGTATGAGAACATTATTACCAAATTTAAGAACACTGAGGGTTGATCAAAAGAAATTAACAACAATATTGGAGTCAAGCAAGTTTGTCCCTTTTCCGCTACCCTTTTTGGCATATACATTGACAAGTTAGAACATTATTTGGAAGAAACAAGTTGTCTTGGCCGAACTCTCACTAGTATAGTCATCAATCTTCTTGTTTGTGCTAATTGGAAAGAAACTAAGAATACTCAAGGATTTTTTCTCTAATATGGGTGTTAATACTGACAAAACAAAATTCATGATCATTAAATCTAATAAGGTCACATATGATACTTTCGAATATGAAAACAACAAATTGGAAGAAGTGACTTAATAAAAATGTCTTGGAATCAATATTCACCACAAGCTCAACTGGAATTATAAAATTGAGAAAAGGATAAATGGAGAATGGAAAGCTTATTATGGGCTTGAAAACAAGTGTAAATCAATCGATCTTTTGATACTCTTGTTACTCATGTTATTCTATACAGATGCGAAGTTTGGGGATGCAGTGTCTCTAGAGAGTAATGGTGAAAGGCAGAATAGATCTAAAAGAATTTTATAAACTATAATCTCAAAATTAAAGGAAATATGTCTTATCCTATCCTCCTCTTAGAGGTGAGCCTTTCACCCATTGAGAGCATAGCTATGACTAGATACTTATTGTATAAGAACAAGTTAAACAACATGGAAGACAAGAGGATACTTATTGTTTTGACAAGTGTAAGGAAAAAAATAAGCATTGCCAAAATAAGAACTAATTCTCATGAGCTCCATAGTGAAAGTGGGTGTATTCCTAAAACTCCGTGGGATGAAAGAGCGTGTCACCTTTGTGACACTAAGAGGGTTGAAGATGAAAAGAACTTTCTCATGGTTTGTGGAATTTGTGGTGTGTATCCCTTAGATTCGTTGTTAATTACTCGGACCTATTTCTTCAGTCTCAGATTCGTGGCAGTGGACTCCTCCACACACCCCTTTCAAATAGGTATAGCATTCATGTCTCCCCCAAATCAAACTAGAGTAGCGCCCTTAACACCTATGGCAACTTTTCTTTTTCATTGACCTGTTCAAATCCATGGCTCTTGATCACCGCATTTAAGCCTCCCTTTTTACATCATGTAGTTTTTTTTTTAAGTAAAAAGATGGAACCTGTTATATTACCATAAGCAAAATACAGTAGTTGTTTGTGATGCCAGTTGTCCCGCCTAAACAGGAAACCGAGGCAGCTGGGCATCCCTTGCCATGTGTTACCCCATTCACAAAATTAACAAAATTAACAGTGCGTCGTCCTGCTCGAAGGAAACCAAGACTATCAGTCATGAAGATGGAACTGGATTTCATGAACTAGTTCTAAGAAAACTAAGAGCTAACTAGCCCGAAGCCTAAATTATAGCAAAAGAAAAAAATTCTAGTCCTGACCATCATTTAACCTTGAGCCTGCACACTTGTCCTCGTCCTCGTACTGCCGCCATCCTGCTGGGAATGCATAGGCCTACGCACATGTT
>JASDQU010251417.1:0-12270 GCA_032191745.1 Picea mariana
GTAAATACATGAGAATAAGTTACCGAGCTTAGTCTTTGTTCTTTCTTGTGCTTGTAAATCAATGAGAATGTAACCGAGTATACTTTTATCACTTTTTTGGACTCGTGAAGATTATATGAAAAAGGAACCCCTTGGAGTTCCCTTTAAGCTCTTTTTAGACTCTCTAAATATGAAAAGATTGTTGAGCGACCTTGTTTGTTTCACGCTCGTAAAAGTATTTGAAGAAAACGTCTATTGAGCGATAGTTTATCTCTTTTTTGGTCTCATTAGACTAACTTACAAAAAAGGAACTGAGAGAGTTCTCTTTAAGTGTTGTTTTGACTCTATAAACATGAAAAACCCCTGAGTTTTCCTTTGTTGGACTCATTAAACAAACATCGAAAGGCCCATGTGGGACTGAACCACTTCTTCTTAGGGTTTGTTAAACATACTTCGAGGGACTCGTCCAAAGAATGAGCTTACATTTACAAGCATATGTTATCCTCCTCAAGCTTGTGTAAAAATAAAGAGGTACTCGCCAAAAATGGTGGGGGAAAATTGGGAAAGAAATGTGTCTAAACCTGTATTCTATGGAAGAGTCACTTTTGAACATGATACCCTTTCACTTGCTTTGTGTCTAGGTTGGAAAATCTGCTTGTCTCTTGATCATACTCCTTTATATGATTACAAATTGGTCTGTGATCCCTGTTGTTGAGTCAGTATTTTCCAAGACAATTTTTTTGTCGTCAATATGTTCAAAGAGAAGTTCAACCCGAAATCCTTCTATTGCGTCGGCCATTTCTGTAGTACTTAAGCCTTCTATTGCATCAGCCATCCCTGAGTCAGTCCTGAATCACTTCTTACTCTTATCTACTTCAAATCTTGTTACCCGTTTCGTGTCATTGATGGAGGATACATTAAGGCCTTCCTATGATGAGTCTTTTCCTATCAACTTCAACTCATTATCCAGGAATTAGACTTAGAAACTAAGTGGTACCTTGGAACTTGCATGCCTCAATGGTAGGTTTCCTCTCTTTCGACAATGGGTTTTCATTATTGACCCCTGATCGAGAGATTCCACCAAGTGTTCAACTTTAGCTCATTAATTCACATTCGTTGGATTGTACTAGTGTACCTTGGGAGTCATTGACATTAATGGTGATTTCCCTTGCACTTGTTAATGGTATACACTAATGACCAGTAATCAAGTGGTTTCTACCATGTTCGACTTCAGCACCTGTAATCAAATGGCTAGATTCATACTATAGAGTGGTGGAGATGAAGACCCTGAATCTTTTCTTACAGATTCAGGTTGCGTAGGAGTATATTCAGTTTGTACTGTTGCATATATCCACATTATATGTCTTGTGGCTATGTTCAAATTTGAGTCTTTAACACATAGATCCACAGTGTATTTTTGGTGGCTATGTTCAGATTTGAGTTATAATGGCATGGATCCACAGTGTATGTTTGGTGGCCATGACCTATATTACTTGACATGGATCTTTTCATGTCGGCATTTATACTTTGAGTCATTTGTGTTCTGAGTATGGGAATGCCTACCTCAATGATGATATATATTATTGTACTACATTTTCTTATTTGTTGGCAGGTTTTCGACCGACTGTTCCTTGTTCCCTACACACACTCGACAAAGTATATCAACTATCACTCTGTTTTAACTTCATACTTTGGGGGGATCTCTATTACACATTATTTTTTTCACCCTCATGATCGTTAATGATGTAAACCTATATGTTGCCTTCAGAGGGGTTAGTGGTCTGAATTCATGAAGATAGAAGGGAGAAGAACTTTCCCTGAGAGAAGAAGTTGTGTTTTCCTCTGTAAAAGCCCTATTTTGGATGATTTCCGCGGGCTGCACCATAGCTAGTGTGTGGAAATGCCTAATTTCCGTAGGCTGCACTATAGCTAGGGCACGAAATTTTCGCAGGCTGCACTATAGCCAGGTCGTGGTGGCCTTCATACGTGGGAAAAACAAGAATTTTCTCGATGGTTCTAGAAGGATAAGATTCTATGGTGAGGTGGCCTCTGAATGGTTTGGTTCTTACTCGCTTTCATGATTTAGTGGGATTATCCTAACCTCCTCACCTTATTCTCTTCAACTTATAAAAGGAGAGGATCTCTCATGGAGTAAGTTAGTTGGATTTGGCTTGGAATTATTAGCTTGGTTAGAGTGTCTTTGAGATTTTCTTTTGTCAAGATAGATGTCAAATCTATAGTCTCATAATTCTTGGATCAGAAGTGTGTGGGAAGCAAGGAATTGTTGGAAGGAACTTGATGACATCAAGGCATCTGGTTGTATCCTTCTTCCACATTATATAATACAGTGGCATGTTTCTTTCCCGTAAAATCATTAGCACTTTATTTCATAATTCCTTGATCATATGTGTAGGTTGTCATTGGATATACTTTACTACTTTCACTTTGGTTGGTTTATGTCCCACTACAGAATCAATATCACAAGAGCATCAAAGCGAAGTAGGAATAACAAAGACATAAGGAAGCGGCACTTAAAGGTATGTCTCTCGTATTTTGTTTGGTAGTAAATTCAATGATTAGAGCCTAGGGAAAGCGTCATGTCCTGTCATGTTTTGTTCTAGATATAGGTGGATCTAAGGGTATTAGTCTATGTGTACATTCACCAATTTACCTGATAACAACGAGGATGCTTACCAACAACTTGACCATCATTCTCACCATCACACTTTCACAATCAATTTCACGATGATTCCTTCCATCACTCAGTTATCCAGTCAATGATTCCATGACCATTTTCACTCATGCAGTCTGTTATCCTTGAGACATCCATTTCAACATATATGAGCCTATTCCCATAGCCTCTTCAAGTTGGTGTACCTGGTTAGATTGGAGAAGGATTGAAGAAGCAGGTTGTTAGGCCCATGAGCAATTCTCCGAGTGAGAGCATTGTTGGGGATTGATTCCAAAAGGTGCTAAATTGTAGCTACAGTGCTCTGATACTTCCGATACAGCCTATTGTTGAAGCCCTGGAAGGGAAGTGAGGCAGCTGAGGGACTGTTGATCATATAAGGGGCACACTTCCTTGGGTGGGATAGGTATGTGGGGAATGATAGGTTGTAGGCTGTTAGTTGAGTGAGCACCTGAGATGGAGACTTTCCTGTTGTCCATGAGCCTTAGCCTAGTGATGAACCCTTTACCCGAGTGGAGTTCAGTCCCAACTTGGGGGTGAATCACTATGGAGAGTGATGAACAGTGTAGTCTAAGGCTGGGAGGTTCATGGATGGTCTGTATGCATTTGGTGGCAATGTTTCCAAGATAAGTACCAATCCTATGATAAAATTATACGTTGCATTGTTAATTACATGCTTCTATTACAGGTTATCATATATGTGATTATAATTGCCTGTATGTTATGGGTATTTCCCTGTATATGCTGCATATTTGTGGTTACTGTTATTTCAGTATAAATTCATATATTACATAATGTAATTTTTTTTTTATGTTTATATGTAAATCTTCCGCAAGAGTGTTGTATGTATATGTTTAAGTTGCATGCAGTTTGAAGAGAAAAATTATGTGGCATAGCTCATTTGATTAATGGGTATGTTACTGTATGTTTTGTAGTAAGAGAATGAAAGCGTTCCATAGAGTAGCATGGTCCAGCCTGTTTAAGGCTGGGGATGTTACCAATGGGTGTCAGAGCATGAGAGATTTCTCCGGAGTGGCATTCCTTGGCCTGCGGGTGGTTGGGGGACATTACAATTTCCACCTTCCATCAGTGACAGGATCCAGTATGATGATCCTAAAACTATGAAAGAAACTATAAGGAGAAAAAATTTCTTGTATGAGCAACAAAGAGAAAATCCCACTCTCTGGAAGGCCTGGGAAGACAAGAAGAAATTCAAGATGGATAAGAGGAAGAAGGGAACTAAGCCATCGTTTTTCAGAAATAGCCCTCAAGGACAGCCAGGTTTTAGAGATCCCAAGAAGGCTAAAGTAGGTGGGAAAATGCCAAGACAACCACCTATGGAATGTTGGGGTTGTAAAGGAAATCATAGGTACAGAGATTTCCCCCACATAAATGACAAAGTGATAGTTGTCCACACTGTTCAATAGGAAAAAACAATGGAGGAAATGGGTAGTAGAATACCAAGGATCTATGCAGCCCTAGACAACAAGCAAGTTGAGTTTCAATCATGCGTGATTGAAGTTGAAGGTATGATCAACAACCAAACCATTACTATTTTAATTGATTCAGGAGATAGTCATAGTTATATAGATCCTAGAATGGTGGAAAGTTTACATTTTCCAAGAAGTAATCATGGAAAATCTTGGTTAGTGTAGCTGGATATAGGAGCCAAAAGAAAGGTTGTTGAGTTGGTTAAGTCCTATCCAGTGGAAAAGAATGGATTTATCACAAGGGTTGAATTGAACATCTTACCTTTAGGTTCCTATGAATGTATAATTGGGATGGATTGGTTGGCCCAACACCATGCCATCTTAGACTTTTGTAACAAGGCATTCACTTGCCTGGATGAGGAAGGAAACCCAAGGAAAGTACATTGAATCCCAAGGGAAGTTACTGTCAGATAAATCTCAGTAATGTAGTTGAAGAAGGGTTACAGGAAGGGCTGCCAAATATTTGTATCTCATATGGAAGAAGCACATAAGGATAAGGTGTCAAATATTGAAGGCCATGCAATATTAACATATTTTGAATATGTATTCTAGGAGGTACCTAGACTACCCTCGAAGAGAGATATTGATTTCTCTATAAACCTGATGCCTGGAGCAACTCCGATGTTAAAAACTCCTTACATAATGAGTACACCAGATATGAAAGAAATGCAATTGCATCTTGAAGAGCTTCTGGAGAAGGGGTATATACAACCAAGTGTATCACCTTGGGTTTCCCTGATCCTGTTCATGAAAAAGAAATATGGGACATTGATATTTTGCATCGATTTTAGGCAGTTGAATAAAGTGACTATTAAGAACAAGTATCCCTTGCCAATGATCGATGATCTCTTTGATCAGTTAAAGGATGCCAAGATATTTTCAAAAATAGATCGCAGGTCAGGGTACCACCAGGTAAGGATAAAGGATGAAGACATCAACAAGACCACCTTCAAACCAAGGTATGGTCATTATGAATTCACAATGGTGCCATTTGGTTTATCAAATGCACCCATTGTTTTCATGTGCCTAATGAATGGTGTATTCAGAGAATATATAGAAAAAATTTTCATAGTATTTTTGGATGACATACTGGTGTATTCCAAGTTAGTGGAAGAGGATGAACAACATATGAGAATGGTATTGCAAGTGCTAAGAGAGCACCAATTGTATGCCAAATTGAGCAAGTCTCATTTTATCAAAACATAATCCACTATTTGGGACATATCATTTCAAAGGATGGGATAATTGTGGATCTTGAGAAGATAGAATCCATTAGAGAATGGTCAGCACCGAAGAATATGACAGAAGTCATATGATTTATGGGTCTAGTTTGCTATTACAGAAGGTTCATTGCAGGGTTTTCAAGGATAGCTCACCCCATCACTTCCTTGCAAAGGAAGGAGAAGAAATTTCAATGGACAGAATAATGTGAGAGAAGCTTCCAGCGATTGAAGCAACTGTTAAACAATGCTCCATTCTTGAGGATTGAAAATCAAAATGAATATTTTGTAGCATGTACAAATGCATGCAAAGAAGGACTAGGAGGAGTCCTCAGCCAGATTGGGTTTGTAATATGTTATGAATCCAGAAAGATGAAGGATCATGAAAATAACTATGCAACTCATGATTTGGAGTTGGAAGCCATAGTGCATGCCCTCAAGAAATGTAGTCACTACCTCATGGGAAGGAGGTTTGAACTAACATAACGGTTTGAAGTATTTGTTTAATCAACCAACCTTGAATTCTAGTTAGAGTAGATGGTTGGAATTCCTTTGTGAGTATGACTTTTATATCAAGCATATCAAAGGAAAGGAGAACAAAGTGGTTGATTCACTTAGCATAAGAGTGCATGAACTACATGCCACAACCATTAGCATGTATCAAACTGATATTAAAGGTAGAATTTCGGAGCTACAAATGCAGATTTGTAGTACATGGAATTGGTAGCAAAGCTAGAACAAGGTGAGATGCTATAGAAAGTGGAAAATTATAAATTGCAAGCTGATGGAACACTCTTGTACAAAAACATAATTTATGTACCTAATTCCCAAGAGTTGAGAATAATGATCTTGAAGGAAATGCATCATGTTCCTTATTTTGGGCACCCTGGATATCAGAAAACGGTGGCAACAGTCAAGTAGAATTACTTTTGGCCAGGTATGAATAAGGAAATTGCAAAATACATTACCAAATGTATGGAGTGTCAGAAGATCAAGGATAAACATAGGCACCCAACAGGGTTTCTACAGCCATTGCCCATTCCTGAGTGGAAGTGGGAAGTGGTGACAATGGATTTCATCACAAGATTGCCCAGAACTGGTAAGCAACATGATTCCATCATGGTGGTGGTAGATAAGCTAACAAAAGCTTCCCATTTTATTCCATTGAATACCAATCACAAGGCAACTAATGTTGTCGATATCTATATGAGGGAAGTAGCATGATTGCATGGTATTCCAAAGACAATTGTGTCTGACAGAGACCCGAAATTTACCTCAAAATGTTTGAAGGGGTTATTCAAAGGATTCATAACGAATTTGAACTTCAATACTTCTTATCATCCTTATTCTAATGGGCATAAAGAGAGGGTGAGCCAAGTGATAGAATATATGCTAAGGATGCAAGTAATGGACAAACCATCTAAATGGGAAGACTACCTACACTTGGTAGAATTTTCCTACAACAATGGGTATCAAGCATTACTCAAGATGAGCCTGTTTGAAGCACTTTATGGAATAGAGTGAAACACATCAATAAGCTAGGATAACCCAGTTGATAGGGACGTGGTTCGGCCAGATATGCCCAAAGAAATGGAAGATCAAATGCTGAATATTAAGTAGAATTTGAAGGCTGCCCAAGATAGATAGAAAAGTTATGTTGATAAGAATAGAACCCACGGGGAGTTTAAAGTGGGTGATCATGTTTTCTTGAAAGCGAAAGCTAACAGAAGTTCCCTGAAGCTGGGAAACTGTTCCAAGTTGGTAGCCAAATATTGTGGGCCATTTGAAATCCTAGAAGGGATTGGACCAGTTGCATATATGCTTGCATTTCCTGCATCCATGACTATACATAATGTATTTCAAGTTTCATTGCTTAAGAAATATATACATAATGCTAATCATGTTATTGATTGGAATGTGATTCAGGTGGAGCAAGAAGGTGTCTTGCAAGTGCATCGGGTGCACATATTGGAACGGAAGAGAAAACAACTCTAGAATTGAGCCATAGGGCTTGGAAAGGTCCAGTGGACCTGGTACGATCCTGAGGGCATGACATGGGAGCATGAGGATGCTATGCGGGAAGAATAACAACATCCTTTTGAAGATTATGAAAATCTTGTTGATGTTGTATAAATACGTTGCACTGAGGATAGTGAAAAAATAAGGGGAGGGGATTGTAACACCCCAAGGATGAGCCCCAATTGTATTATGAATTGTAAACATGTTTGGTAGGCTAGCGAGACGAGCAATTATAAGTTGGTAGGATTATGTGTTAGTAGGTCGGAGAGCCTAGGTGTTAAAGGCCGAGAGCTTGTTTTGTACATGTAAATATTCATATTATTAATATAAAAACATCGTTGCGTGTAGATTGACCATGAAGGAAGAGTATGGGGGACTAAGCTCCATTAGGTTGGGTAAGGGAGAGGGGGCTGAGAGGTTAGAAAGAGGGGCTAATCCTAAGGGCATAAGTTCAAGGGAATAATAATTTATTATTATTCCAAAATTTGATTAGAAGGATATGTTTTTATCCTAAGTTTCTTTGGGAAGAGGGAATGACTTCCAAATGGAAAGGAAAATGCTTCATGAGCACAGGTGTTGGCTCAGAAACATGCAGACTTAAGGGGGTAATTATTTCTTTTGGCACTCATGCAACCACTCACACACGGGGTTCACACAAAGAGTTTTGGTTCTCACTCTTTCACCATCTTAGCTAGGCTAGACTAGTCTACCCCGTTTTCTCCTCACGAGTTCACTCACGCACTGAGAAAGCCCATAGCTAGCCATTTCCACAATTGCTAAACCTGTGACCATTTTTCACCTCTTTAATTTACTGAACCATCCCTTTCCTTACCCGACTTATCTATTTTGGTTTGAAGAGGCGGGTTGTCAAGCCCATGGTTGAAGAAGCAGGTTGTCAGGCCTATGAGTATCGCTCTCTCCAGGTGAGAGAGGTGGTTTTGGATTGAATAAGCAGGTTGTCAGGCCTATGAGAAACTCTCTCCAGGTGAGAGAGAGTGTTGAGGATGTGAGTTCTCCTGGAGGGAGTCCCGTAGCTTCTACAGAGCTCTAAGAATTCTATTCTAGCTTGTTTCTGAAGCCCAAGGTAAGGGAGGTGGAGAAACCGATGGACTGTGTGACAGTGAAGGTGTATAATCCTGGGGTGGGACATGCATGTGGGGAATGAGAGTATGTGAGAAGTGGGTGTAAGTGGCTCCTGGGAGAGAATCATTCCTCTTAAACTGTGTGACTTTCTATTGACCTTTCCTAGCCTAGAAATACCTTGCATGGTGGAGTTTAGTCCTAGCTCAAGGGTGACCTATTTGTGAGAGTGATGGGAAGTGTGGTCTAAGGCTGGGAGGTTTGTGGAAGGTCTACACACAGCTGGTGGTTTTACTCCATCTAAATGATAAGTAACATTTATGTGCTTAATTATGTATGTTATGCATGTTTGTGATTCTTGAAATGTAATCATGTGTTCCATTGCATGTAGGAATTACTGTCAATTCCATTTGAGTCTGTATGGTAGGAGTAACTCTGTGTTATTTGTTTTAAATTCATTATAAATGCATGTTGTATATATATATATATATATAGGTATGTCCTGTAGTGGCATTGCACGACCTGTTGATGACCGGGGCCGTTACAATATGGTATCAGAGCCAAGGTTTGAACACTAATCCTAGATAGGACATGTTAGTGAAATTTGAAGAAAATTTTTTGGAAAAGAATTGTTGTCGAAATGGAGAAAATTCAAGTTCAGAACCAAGGTTTCAGGTGGAAATTGTGTCAAGAGGAACCAATTTCAAAGCTCAGAACATTCCTAAGTGCCAAGAGGCTACCTTGGTTGTGTTATGAAGCTCAAGAGGTGTAGAAGTATTATAAAACCATGACTAATGTGCTATTATTCCACAGAGTAATGTGGGACGTATGATTTGTTCTAGAGAAGGAGGACAATTTATGACCGTCAGACCTGGAAAAGTTGCAAGGCGGTTAGCCTGAGTTCCTTTGTAAATATGTGGAGTAACAAAGTCCATCTGTGCCATCGATCTGAGAGAGAGGCTAGGTGTTGAAAATCCATGCACCTTAGGTGAAATCACTTCAGGAGAAAATGAGTTTGGAGAGGTTGAAACTCCTGAAGCCCGAAGGCCCCGAAGTATGTCTACATAGTAGATCTGGAAGAAGAGATCAACCATTGGATCAAGCCAAGGGTGGAAGTTATGGTGCAATATGAAGGACAAAGAACTCCCAAAGCTCTGAAGTCCCAAATATTCGAAGTGGTGAGTCATGATGACATCACCTGGAAGTGATGTGGACGTCTCCTATACCTGCCACATGCCCCCACCTGGAATGTTGTCAGCTGTACTATGTGGGCCGTGAGATTACATGACATATTTAAAGGTCAATGGACCCACACTGGCATTGATCATGATACATCAAGATCAATGGTTAGGGGGCATTGCGGAGACCCTAGTTGCATGAGAGTTAATTTCCCAAGGTGGTCCAACAATCCAAGCCATAGTTTTACCAGGGAGTTACGTGTCAGTGTCAGAATAATTAAGAGACAAAAGACAGGTTACTTCAAACCATTGATGCATGCCCCAACAATTTGAAAGGCGTTAAGTGATGTGACCATTTAGTATCTTAGTTCAAGTATGGAAGTCCTGGGTCCAGTGGACATGTGGCACCAGTTGTGAAGTCTAGAGACTTGAAACTCCAGAAAAATGGTTCATAAGGGAATGAAAGGAAGAAATTTCAAAAGTTTCATAACACCAAGTTGACGAGACGTAATGACGTCACCAAATTTGACATGGATGTGTTCGGAGATTAACGATTCGAGAGAAGTGATAAGTGTTGATGCACAAACTTACAAAGCCTGAAGTCCTGAAGCTCCGAAGTCCCGGAGCTCAGATGCCTGAATTTCCATAGTGGGTGTCAACCGTTATATGTTGGGTAGACGTGAACTATTGATCCACCCTACTTTGCAAGTTCGTTAATCCGAAACTCAGATAGATTGTGAGATGTGCTTTGAAAAATTTCGAAGCCCTAAGCATGAGGTCCTGAGTAAGCACCTATTGATCTAGCACTTAGCCATGACCCATGGTCGCATGGGTTGGGGGCTAAGAGGAAGGGGATAGTGCCTGAAAATGATTTCAGAATAGAGCAGAACTCAGAAAGAAAAGATCTGAGAGGATTCTTGATTGATAGAGATTCGCAGAAAATGGAATCTGAAAGTTTTCTTTGAATTAGATTGGTTTATGAATACTATGAATTTTTTAAGGATTGTTGGCTTGACAAATTTCGGTTGACTGCACATTGTGTTTGCAATTTAATGATTTTCAACACCAAACAAAAATGGATGAGGCACAAAATGATTCCATTTCAGAGAATGAAGATAGAGGAATCGATGTCCATTTCAAAGTTGAAGGATCAAACTCCAATGGACATGGAGAAGAGATAGATAAGGAGGGAAACATGATGAAAATCATTGAAATATTGTAGAAATATGTCCAGACTCACCAAGTATATAACAAGAAGCTTATGAAATCCAGGGATCAACAGGGAGAATTCAACATAAAGTTGATACAAAGTTTGGAAAGGATAGAATAGAAATTGGATAAGGGGAGTGACTCCAGTAAATCAGGAAGTCACAGGTTCCCTGATGAGAAGAGGAGATCAAGGAGTGTTGAAAGACAACATCATCACTCCCAAGAGCACTCCAAGAGAAGGTAACACAGTAGTTCAAGCCCATCTCCTACTAGAAAGCATAGGAGATATGGAGTGGATGAACTGAAGGGTGAAATGAAAAAGATTAAACCTTTGTTAAGCCCTAAATAGTGGCTCATTACCCCTTAATTGGGGAATATTAAATTAGTAATGTTATTTTATTTATGTTGACTTTATTCCATTAGTTGTAATTATACCTCCTAGTCTCCTATATATACCAAGGAGACATTTTCATTTGGAAGCATCTTGTAATTGAACATTTATGTGGGCATAAAGAGGTTTCCCCCTCGAAGAGGCTTACTATATAAATTTATCTCTTTTTCAATGCGTTGAGTACTTATTCTAAGGTTTTTCTATGCTATATTGATATTTGGTTCCTAACATATGGTATCAGAGCTCAAGGTCTTGGGGTTTTGCTGCTACATCTGAGACACCTTAGAATTTTCACTATAAATTTTTTTCTACAACGATTCAAAAGAAACGGCTTGGAGGATATTTATTAGATGGATCATGGTACATTGGGTTAAAATTTAATCTCCTAAGGCCTTACACTTTCGGAGATACAACCTTTCTAAGATAGGATTATGGAATCATCCTGAAATGAGCCATTGCAGAATTTTCGCTATAAAATTGTTTCTGTAACATTTCAAACCATGAACTCTAGAGGATATCCACAAAAATTAGTAAGGTATCTGTGGTAAAAATTTCAGCTTTTGTGTCATCTCATATTTTTTGATACACCCTGTGGAAGATAGGGTATCTGACTAGTCCTATTGACTAGTCTCAAGCAGGTGTTCCAGGTAAAACAATCATAACTTCTTCCTAGAGTATCCAAATTGAGTGAGACTAGTTGCATTGGATAGTGGACAGACCATAGTAGTTATGGTACGAGTTTCAAAATTGTATATCATTTATTGTTTGTGGGACATGCTATACAAGTGACATCTCTTGGAAAGGAAAAAAATCAGCAAGTTGTGGGGAAGTTACTGGAAATTCCACTTGTCACATCCAATTTTGATCATACATGTGGCATTGCAAAGAATAAATATCAGAGACCTACAAAAAAGAAAATTTCATACTCAGAAGGGCCAAAATTTTGGAGATACAATAAAAGGAATATTGTCTAGCAGAACCACCTCAAAATCAAGGTTTAAAGTGATACTTGGCC
>JASDQU010251420.1:1137-16285 GCA_032191745.1 Picea mariana
AGCAAAAGCTTCCTTATCATAAATGGCTTATACAATGTTCAAGAGATAACTCAAACCAATACAGAAAGTCCTCCCAAGAGATGCACCACTCTTCTTCTCCTCTCTCCAACTTCTAATTGCAGCTTGCCTCATAAGAGAATGAGCAAGTGAGTTTTTTTTTTTTTGTAGGAAGTGAGGCGCTAGCCTCTTATTTATATCAACCTGGCACTTGTGAAAGGTCACAATCTGGTAGGGCCGACCTCTCACTCTGGGTGGGTAAACCCACCTTTAATTAATTCTGGATCTTCCATTATAACTGCTGGGGCCGACTTCTTATTCTGCACTTTGTAATTGTCCGATGACCAATCCGCAAAAGGGGATTTGGTCCTTATACAATTACCGACATGATTAATCCTCAATGGGGATTTAATCCAATAATAATAATGACATGATTAATCCACAATGGGGATTTAATCCAATAACAGAATAATAATAAGAATGCTCTTCGCAGTTACATTATTTCAACATAATATACCTTTGGGGCAACAATCACTTGAGTTACAAGGCATCTCTTCCCACTTTTCATTCCACGTAGACTTGACCTCTAGGAGATTCACTTTCATTTCTCCCCATCTCCATATCAATCCCCCTAGGGTCACCGAGATCGCCTCCCTAGAGTGACCTAGTCACCCTTGAAGTGTGAGACCTACATCGAGGTGACATTGGGTGTAGGATTCCCAACTTGTAGCACTTGCTTTGTGGTTGGGTCGGGCTTTTCCCAACCTACAACTTGCACTATAACAGGGTCGAAGAGGAGCAACTTCTTCACAAAGCTCATCAATAGAGGCCTGTAAGTGGGAAACTTCGCGAGTCAGCTGGGCATTGGTTTCCATCAGCTGGTAGACTTCCATGCCCAAGGCAATGTCTTCTGTATGAGGAAGAGCTTTCACTTCCTCCTTTAGATCATCAACAAGATTTGATTTATCTTGGAATTCATCTGCAAGAGTTTGGAAAAATGATTCCATCTTTCTTTTTAGGAAAGAAACCCTCCTGTATTTCTCAGCTAGGGCAATATGGAACATGTTATCTTCAGTCTTTAACTGATTTTTCAGTCCTACATTCTTTGTTTGCAACAACGAAATGGCAGATGTTAAGGTGATGACCTCATTACGAAGCTGGTCAATAGCCTTCGTTTCACAGAGTTCCTGCAATCTTCGACCCATATTGAGATATATTGTAAGTCAACAATGTTAATAATGTGCCAGAAAATAATTCAAGGTAGTAAATTGTCCACAAGGTAATTAGTCAACAGATGAACCCAAAGTTCCCAAAGTTCGACTTAAATTAGACAAACCTAGCAAGGACAAAAGAAAAGTTTTGATCTCAATCTATCACAAATCCTCTTTCAAGACTTAAATTAAAAAAAAAAACTGTATGCGAACTTGCAAACAATGATCCAAAAAAAGTGAATGGGTTGACTACAATGAACAAGTCGACCTCCAAACAAACTTAGAATGCCCACTAGCAAATTATAACGAATCTAAGCCATCCGTACGTATCCAACTGTCCACACCAAGAAGCAACAAGATGAAATACCAGTTGACGAAAATAAACCACTAGTTGTCGGAATGCTTGTTTGGTCAGACACCATGCGGTCGGATCCCCTTTCCAGTCGACAACAAAGGGTAGTCGAGCATATTTTCTAGTCGATGTAGTAGAGTTGGAGTAGGATTTGATTCCGTGGATCGATGTGTAAGCAAAACAAGTTGAAGTCGAATCTTGAGTCGATGGGCACTTGAGCTCGCAAGTCGAGTCGACGGATGAGGGCTCTGACCAGTCGAGTTGAAGAAGAGAGAGTTGGTTTTAAATGTGTGCGATCGAATGCAGTGAAGAATGTTGGAATTGGAGATGCCTTTGGAGGGAAACACTCACTTCGAGTCTAAGTGCCCTGAGTCGATGTCTAGTCGAAAAGAACAATGAGTCGACTTAGGACTAAGTTGAAGCTCCACATTCAATGGTTCTCAGTCGATGCCCTCCTTAATCGATCGATGTATCCTTGGTCGAACCCTCCAATAGTTGAGAGAAATGAGCCACTGGATCTGTTGAAATGATGGTATTCAAACTTGCAAACTACAATGGGCAAGTCAACCACAAACAAAGCAAGATCACGCTTCCAGTTGATTCGTGAAGCCACAACTGGAAGTCAATCAACAATCGACGAGAAAGCAAATGGTCAAAGAGTTTAGTTGAACGACAATGTTGAACCGGTTGTTAGAACCTCCTCTGGTCGGTGTACACGTAGATTTGAAACCCTGACAAGCAACTAGATGCATGACTTAAACATTCGCTCTGAACAGAGATGAGTGAAACTTTCGAACCAAACTCAAATTGTAGGCTAGCAACCATGCTAGGTCCAAAAAACTGGCTTGCCCAACCAACAAACGATGGAACAATTGGGCAAGCAAACTCGAGCAAACACCAGTCGAGTCACCAGTATAAAACCCTAGTTGAGTTTTAAGCAACTCCAATACAGTACAATAGATCAAAATGTGGAAAAAAATTAGGGCATCATGCCCAACTTTGATTCGGTTGTTCACCAAGGAAGAATCACACGCTCAATCCATACGACTGTCTCAACCTCATTCTCGTTCTCTGCGAACCTGAGATCAAAAACCCAACAACTTTGATACCATGTTGGGACAAGAAAATAACAGCAGAGGAGAAAAAAGGATCCAAAAGTAGTGGTGGTGTCTAAAGACACCGTTGCACTGAAGCACAAATGATTCGATTTTAGATTGATCTGGGGGACCATCTAAGAAATAGGTTTGGTTATGGACCAAACCAAACAACCACATATTGCGTAGATTGTAACTATCCATGAAAAGTGGATCTAGAATTCGAATGTGGACACGGTCAACCATATTTAGTCGGTGGTCAGCCAGAGGAGAGCTAGCCTAAAGTGTGAAGAGGGTTGGTGAGGTGACAGTGGCTTCCCTCTTTGTTTCTCCAAATCCTTGCTTGAGCTTTAGGAATTTAACTCAAGAAGTGACGTTTTAGGTGATAACAGGCCGCAATGATAGTTTTACCACTCAAGCCAAGTGGCTGTCCTAGTGAGCATTTGAGCAGAGTTTTCTGCATCTCCAACAAAAATCAGGGACATTATCCTCTCAGCATGGAGGGATTGATGAGAGTCGAGACAGTCTAGTGAACATGTAATATGTATTATATTTGTACTTCTCTGTTTTGTACTTTATCCTCATCTCTTTTGAGTGACTTAGTGTGAATTGATCACTTCCTTTATTCTATTGTATTGGAGACTTGGTCAACTTTGATCACTTTTTTGGATTTCGATAATTTGTACTATATATAGTAATACAAATGAGTGTAGAACAAGTGCATAGTTCCAACAATTTTCTCTAATACTTGCATATTAGCTCTCTTGTGTTTTATTAGTATCTTTCTTTTATTAGCTGGTATCGTGCTCATATCACTCTCCTTTTGGATAAAGATCATATCAAGTTATGGTCTTTGCTAGGCCATTTATTCAACAAATTTGATATGTCCCGACATAAAGCACACTTAGTCAACCGAGGTTTTACTTAACTGACTTTGCTTCCTGTTATCGCGCAGTTTGTATTTTAGGTCACAGGCTATAGGATAGAGGACAAACTGGCGTAACAGGAACCTTCCCCACCCAATGTCACCTCGATGGGGAGGTTCTTTCTGTTTAGGGAGGTTAGCCCAGGGGAGACGTCCCCGGTAACCTGGGGTTTGAAGAGGCAAAGGATACAAGGTCAAGTGTTAAGATTTCCCTCCTCGCAGGTCACCACCAGTATCAGATAGTCCGGCTAATCAGCCAATAAAAGAAGTGTAGGCCCTGTTGAAAACACTTGCCCGGAACAAGATAATAACAACACAATATATATATTTGCAGGCTATAACTCAAAGGGTTAGTACTTCTTTAACTATTTGATTTCATTTAATAAGCAATGCAATAGATACAAGATGAAAGTCAACGTTTTGTTAATTAGCCTAAGAAAGATCATCAATTCATCAATATCTATCCAAATGACCAAGCAAACAATATATTCAATCAATGATTTGTTCAATAAATGCTTGACGTCATCACTCAATTGCTTATTATTACACCTTTGTTGCGTCAAGATGAGATATTCACTATGACGTCAGCCTTTATTCTGTTAGTAATGTTAGTTACGGTTTTGAATTTAGGGTTTTAAAAGGTGGTTTTGCACACTAAAGGCTCAACGTTGGAGATCTAACCAGTGCCTTAGGGTATATGGAGTCAAAAGCAAGGGCACAATGTCTCGGGAGGATTAAAACTTAGAGACTGGAACTTGGAAGGTAGGGTTCTATGGTGCTGCAATGGCAGGGCCCTAGAATCAAAACCCTAGGGGAAAGAGGCTCAGTTCGGTGTTGCTTAAGCAAGGCCTCGTGCTCTTTCCTCCTTCTCTAAATAAACTTGGCAAAACGACTAGCTCAAAGTATAAATTTAAGGGAGAAAGTGTTGCAAAGGCAAGGCCTTCAAACCCTAGAAGGTGAAACCCTAGGTGTAGTCAACTAGGCCTAGGACGTCTCCTCTTTTCAACCTATAACTTCAACACTAGCTCAGAAAAAAGGAAGACAAGTGTAGCAACGGCTAGGCTATATCTTCTTTCTTCAATGGCTGAAAACTATTTCTCAACAAGGGGACATATAGTAATGACCTACTTGTGTGCTTGCTACCTAGGGTTTTAAAATCAACAAATTTATAAGTAAATGCAAGAATACTAACCTACAACCATTCAATTAAGAAGTTTTGTAGGAAAAACACTTACATATCATGAAGAAAAGCATATGCAAACCCTAGTTGTAAACCTTCCATGAGAGAAATGCCATAAATGCCAAGAGAAATCCTCCTTCAAGAGTTGCGCCTCACTTATAAAACACCTAAAATACCCTAGTAGGGCGCAAGAATTAAGATCTCAAAAGAGAGTGAGTTGTGTTATGTTCAAATGAGGGAAAAACATCCTCCATTTATATCATCCAATGACCTTTGATTTAAAAATTAGGTCATTAAAACAATTGACAAGGCTGACTACTAAAATCATGCTGTTTTTACATTTAACTGCTAAATAAAAGCCTAAATGAGCAATAAGTAGGACGTCTAGCCCTTCCGAGGGAGACGTTGGCCCCTTTTAGGGCAAAACTCAGCACCAGAAAGCAAACGTTGGCCCTCTTTGGGCCTCCAAACTCTGCCACATGTGCCAAACTGCTCTGTCAAGGTACCATACGTTGGAGGTGATGTCATGAATCTCTGGAGGACGTCCTGGTCAACAGAGGGACACGTTCCACCTGTAGTGGGTCAACCCCCTAGAGCTTGGGCTCAGCCAAGGCGTCCTGGATGAAAACGTCCTCCTTCTTCTCTCGTGCAAAGGCTCGATCAATCATTGCCCTGTCTCCACCCTTGATGAGGTCCCAACAACCATCTGATGGGCTCTTCAGCCCCATGGAGGTCCGAATTGATCATCTCCCCATGTGTACCGGTCCACCTGGTACTTGTCCGTCGGGTATGGTCCTGCACATCAAAAACTTCGCCCTCCATGGGCTCATTAGTCCTCGGGATCATAGCAATGTCAATCATATTTCATCATTAATTTTTATCAAATGCATGCACAAGACCCCTAGCATATCATCTAATAGCTCAAAGACATTACACTAACCTACTATACAAAGATGAAGAAAAAGACAAGGTAGCCTATTGGGCCAGCATCCATAAGAAAAGGAGAGTTCCCAAAGGATATCATCCAAGCCATGTAATACGAGGTGGTGTGGTCTAAGGATGTCCAGACACAGTGAAAACCAGGGGTGGGTATTATCCGTGGGTGCCTTTGCAGGAGGCGAGCTGTACCTGTCATGGATGCAGTTCTTTCCAAGCCCTTCATTGCCTTTATTCTTTCTTTTGTTTATTTATTTTTCTTTCTTTTTGCTTCAAGGTCTAACCAGAGGACACTGCCTTGGCGTGGTGACCAGAACTGACAGTGTTACCCACGAGTATTTTCGCAGAAATGATAAGGATGGCTCGTGATGAGACCCCCTTTCCCTTGGCCATGCAACCAAGGGTCACTACCTTGGCATGGTAACCAGATAATGGCAATGTCATACTGCTAGATACCTATGAACATAATGGGCTGGCTCGTGATGAGACCCCCCATCCTCTTGGCTAGGTCTTGTTTTATTGTTTTTCTTCGGGTCCCTATTGTTTCTTATCGAGAGGCTTTTTATTGCCTTCTTGGGGATCCTTGGGTGAGGCATCTCTAGGTTTTGTATCCTATGGCTTTTATTTTTTACCAGCTGCTTTTACCTCCTGGGCCTTTAGCCCCTTCTTCCCACAGGATAAAGTGTAACTCCTCAAATAGGTCATCCTAATGCCCGGACTAGGGGAATGGGATAGATGAATGGGAGATAAGATGTAAAATGGTAGTATGGTGGGAGCGGACGATGGCTCTTCAAAATCCCCCTTGGTGGCTAACCAAGACCTATGGATACAAGCTTGCTAGGGCACCCCGTTTATCCCCCAAACTATGGTCAAGTGGGTTAGTGTAAGATCCAAGCAGTTGTCAGAAATGTAAGGAAACTGATGCATATATCTGAAAGTTGTAATGATCAAACATGACACATACCATAATACCTGGACCAATTACCTTATGGAGCAAGAGTCTTCTCCGATGCAAGTCCAAGCCGATGGTGATGGATGCTGCTGTTGTTGACCGGATAAGTCTGATGAAGAAGAAGAAGGATGGGCCCTCCAGGGCCATGCTCAGGTCAATCCTGCTCTTGGTACTCCATGTCTAGGACCTGTGGGCCTCGAGACATGATCTCCTAGTTATCCCTAGAAATCGGGGATAACACTTCCCATGATTTGGTCACGTCCATACATCAAAAGCAATTTGACCACCTATCTTTAATTGGTAGAATTCCAACTCTTACTTAAGTCACAAGTTCATGTCTCATGGACAATAAGCAAAACAAAATGTCTTAAAAGTATGTATGATATGGATGGGTGCATCCCACACCTAATAGGGATTTGTACTTAATCTCCCATTTTACAAAATCTGGATGATAGCATAAATTTACCCATCCACTCTACATAACGATAATGATATATATGGAAAACATGTACAACATGGGTATTAAAGGTGAAGTACTTGCAATACATCATAGGCCAAAGTACTTGTTTATTATTTGTGAATGCAAAGTACAATTTTTGATAAATTGGCTGGAGCAATCTCCAAATCCTTAGAAATTTTGGCATTATTTTATTTATCATGTGAAGTATGCTATAAAATGTGCTACACCCAGTAGATAGTAAAGTGAGCAGTGAGCACCACTTTCCTGGCTTCTCATTAAACATGATTAAAGATATTCTTTCTTACAACTGTTCTGCTTTGCAGGCAATTAGTATATATTCAAAGGCTCACAGGTTGCATCCTACTGATCCTGTCATTTTGAGCAATCGTAGTGCTGCTTTTTGTCGGTGAGTGAAAAGTTTCTTAACAGTTAATCTGGATTCCAATCCATTCTGTATTAAACTGTGATAATTTAGTTTAACAGAGATACATTTGATATCATGTAGTCATTTGATTAGAATACTGAAAAGGATTTGGTCACTTTTTATAGTTATAGTCAACATCTGAGGAACCGTCCTGCAGCAATGTCTGAGTCTGAAGCTCTGGTTGGAATGGACCCTATGATGCATGCGGAGGTATTAGTGATCTTCAACTTCAAAATTTGGATTTATTTATATTCTTCCAAAGTGCCCATCTACTATCTTTAACATTAAGATTTAGATTGCTTTACATCCTTCAAAATGCTCATCTATTATCTTTATAATTTTGTGCTTTTCAGCTTGCCTTGAAGGATGCCGAGAAGGTACATGAAATCCGAAATAGTTGGCCAAAATCATATTATCGGAAAGCAGCATCACTTATCCTGGTAATTTTAGACTTTAAGAAAATGGCTATGCTGATGTTACAAGTCCCAATAAGGCTGCCATTATTTTGATGCAATGTGGTCAATTTATTATTCTACTTCTGTTGTAGTGTTCTTTCTACAAATGCTTGCATTGATCTCCTGGTACCAACCCACTACAAGATGGCAGTTCTTGCTTTTCCTGTGTATGCATTCTGGTGGAAGTATTGTTATGAAAGCACTATAAGTCTGAAGTATCTGACTTTTATATTCTAGTGATTTTTGTAATGTTGGAAATCATACAGGGATGAGTTATACATGAATCTTGAAGTTTTGCAGGCTTTGTGTCAGCATTGAAACAACGGGGTGTTAGCATTATATTGTGGTTGTATTATGTAATGCACTGAGTCACTGACACAACAAGGGAAAAATGGTTACAGTTTCCTCCCATTCAAAGAATTGATTATAAACACATTTGTTGAAACTTAGAGCCATATGTTGACAGTTGAATTCCCTTCATGGCTAGTAGCTTGAGCTTAGATAGTGTGCTGTAAACAGTAAATTTTGTTTGCCTCTTTAGAAGATATGGAGCACTGGCATGTGTGAAACCTCCATTAATTATGTGATACTCTAAGATACATGGATAACACTTAGCAAGAGCAAACAAATCCAACCCCTATTTTGATAATAATTCCAAGACGGATTGGTTTCTATTTCATTTATTTTATCCTCTTCTCAATGTTCAATTTATTGAGGATCACTTTGATGAGCTATTTTAGGCCATTCCTGTGCCAATTGTTAGATGGACTATGATATTTGTATTTTACCTCATTTTGTAGGATATGTTGCACAGGAAGGGAATACGAGTGCAATTCCCTTGCTGCAACAGACAAATTACCCCAAAAATGGGTGTACCCAAACCCTGAATAGAAAAGTGTTGGACTTTGTTGAGACAGCAAGGAGAGAATGGGTATAAACAGACAATAAAAAATGTTGTATGCCAATGAGTGAGAAAATTGAAATGGGACTTTTGTTGAAAAACACTGCAGAAAATTTTCAATCAGAACGCTGAAGAGTCAAACAGTACGGAGAAATATTCAGCTAGAGGAAAAGACAAACAAAATCTAGCACCCCCATATGATATAAAGTTCCAAGCATCAAGGGGCTAGTATTATGCAACTCAGGAAGGCTACCCACTGTCACCACATTAGCTCTTCCTCTCACTTCTGGTTGGCTCTTCTCCAACTCAAGGTTTTTTTTTGTAAAGATAGGACTGCTAAGGCTATAGTTTGGAGACACAAGGTGATTTATTGAAGAGTAAGCCTAAGCTAAAGAAATGGTTTTACTATGGATGAATAAATAAATGGTGTGAGAACAAAAGATGAAGGTTGAAAACCCCAAGACCAGGGCCTAATTAAACCTTGAGCAAATGGAGTTGAGGAAGTATGGATCAAAGAGGGCGAATGCATGAAAATGTAAGGTAAATGAGAGCTGATTGCCACAAAGAACCTTGGGCAAATGGAGTTGAGGAAGTATGAATCAAAGAGGGCGAATGCATGAAAATGTAAGGTAAATGAGAGCTGATTGCCACAAAGAACCTTTGCTTGCTGAAAATTATTATATAAAGTTAACCTTGGAGAGCTAGGATTACCACTCATTAACTTAGTTACGGAGGTGATGTTACATAAATTCCAACAACTAGTTTTGATAGGTGCAAGATACACATAGCATCAATAAGCATAAGAGGGATTATTATTTATATCCTCACATTACACCATCCAAATGACAAAATGCTTCATTATAAGGCCCCCATAAAATCTACAAGGGTTTCCTGTTAAATTTTACCTATATCTCAGTCACTGAGATTGCTGCCAATAAATTAACTTAACCAGAAATTATCAATGCTGATATAAAATCCAAATTTATGCAGTAACCTACAGCTGAGATATAAAACAGAAAAATGACAGCGGAAGCATATAGAACCAGGCACATAAAAATTATAGTACACCAGATATTACCCTGGAAACCCCAATGTGGGGAAAACCAACAAAGGAGGGCCTCTTATTGAGGCTTTTGAGGAAATTTTACAGCAAATACAATTCAGAAATTCCTTACAGAAAGTTTCTGGGCAGGGTTTTTCCTCTCCACAGGCTTTTTATGGCCCAGCTAACTCAACACTCCTTGCTGTAGCTGTATGGCCTCTGGTACAGCATGATGTTGACTGAAAATGCACCCAGAATTTGGCCCTGTTCTCTGCTGAACAGAATGACTGAATCTGGCCAGTTCTGGATGAGGATGTAGAGCCCTAACTCGCCCCACTTGCTGCTGTAAAACTTGGCCTGAGTTGAGCCTGGTGCTGGCAGCCTAACATGGCCCTGTTCCTGGCCTCTTCCAGCTGCCTTTCTCTACCAGATTCACCCTCCTCAGCTGCTGCTTGCTCCAGCACAGTTGGCCCTCCTTCCTTAGCCTCAAGCACCCCTCCTTCTACTCACTTGCTCACTCACAAATGAGAATGTTGTGTGTCCTCACACCCTCAGCCCCTTCTTTTATCCTTCAACCAGCCACCTAACAACCTTGAGATGTGTGCCCAACCATGCTCTCAATGGCTCATATTTGAGGCTGCCATCTTGGGCTAGACCCCACATCCCACTAAGTGGTGTGCCCCCCTTGGTAGGGTCCCACACAGCACTAAGTAGGGCACCTCCTTTCCTGGCCCCCACAATCCACTCAAGACTGCATTTTTTGCTGATTAGCTTAAGTCTGATTTAGGCTGAGATAATAAGGCTGATATAGGCCTTGGTGTGTCCATCAGCTCCCCTAGGACACTTAGGCACAGCTGAAACACCTCACGAGCTAAAAACTAACATTCCTACAAAAATAAACAACATATAAAAAAATGAGTTGCACGCATGAAAGCCTCACATGAACAAGATGCCATGCCTTCAATCTTTTGTTAATCCAAGCATGTGATGTACAAATGTAGCACAAGGGGAGAGCTCCTCAATCCCCAAAGTCTCAACCACCATCAAATGGAGAGAAAGATCCTCTTTAGAAAGAGAGTCTCTGGTTAAGGGGAGGAGGCTCATTCCGGTGTTGCTTAAGCAAGGCCTCATGCTCCTCCCTCTTTCTTTAAATATTCTTGGCAAAACGGCTAGCTTTAAAACACAAATCTAAGGGTGAAAAGTGTTGCAAGAGCAAGGCCCTTCAAACCCTAAAAGTCAAAACCCTAGGTGTAGAATCAACTAGGCCTAGGACGTCTCCTTCCTTCAACTTATGTTTAAATGCTAACTCAGAAAAATGATGATTAGTGTAGCAACGGCTAGGCTATATCTTCCTTAATCAATGACTAAAACAAGTTTCTCAATCATGGGGACATATAGCAAGGACCTACTTGTGTGCTTGCTACCTAGGGTTTCAAGATTAAGCAATATAATAGCAATGAAATAGTAAATGCAAGAGATTTAGCCTACAACCATTCATTCAAGAAGTTTTGCATGAAAAATACACTTACAAATCATGAAGAATGCTCATCAAACCCTAGTTGTAAACCTTCCAGTGAGAGAAACACCATAAAAATGCCAAGAATAATCCTCCACAAGAGTTGCGCCTCACTTCCAAGAGCAAAAATACCAAGAAAAAGACTAAAAGTGTGTCTCTCACAAGAGAGTGAGTTATGTTATCTTTAAAATGAGGTCCAACGTCCTCTATTTATACCAATCTATGACCTTTAATTTTTAAAAATAGGTCATTAAAACAGCCGACAAGGCTAACTAACAATTTTACACTGTTTTTACATTAATCTGCTAAAAATGTCATAATATGAGCTAAAAGAGGGACGTCAAGCCCTTCTGAGGGAGATGTTGGCCCTTTTTGGGCAAGCACAACATCCAGACAACCACACGTTGGCCCCTTCAGGGCTCCTCCAAGCTGCCACACGTGCCAAATGACCTCAACACACTGCTACACGCTCCAATCAACGTCCAACTATCTCAAGTGACATCCTGTCCATTAGAAGCAAACGTCCCAACTGCAGTGGGTGATTCCCCCTAGGCCAGGCTCTGCCAAAGTGTCCTGGGTGGAACGTTCTTCTTCCTTCTCGTGCAATGGCCCATCACAACGCTGTCCTGTTTCTGCCATCCCAGCAACCATCTGATGGGCTCTTCAGCTCCATGGAGGTCCGAGCTAATCATATCCCCATGTGTACCGGTCCACTGGTACCTGTCCGTCGGGTATGGTCCTGCACATCAAAAACTACGCCCTCCATGGGCTCATCAGTCCTCGGGATCATAGCAATGTCAATCATATTTCATCATTAAATTTATCAAATATATGCATAAAATCCCTAGCATATCCTCTAAGAGCTCAAAGACATTACACATATCTACTATACAAAGTTGAAGAAACAAATAGAATAACCTATTGGGCTAATATCCGCAAGAAAAGGAAAGTTTCCACAGAGGATCATTCAAGCCATGTTCATGAAGTGATATGGTCTAGGGATGTCCAGTCATAGTAAGACCAAGGGTAGGTGTTGTACGTGGGTGCCTTTGTAGGGGGTGAGCTGTACCCGTCATGGATGCGCTTTTTCCAAGCCCCTTTTATTGCCTTTATTTTTATTTATTGCTTTTATTTCTTTTTACTTCNCCAAAGGACACTGCCTTGGCATGGTGACCAGAGCTGACAGTGTTACCCACTGGTATTTTCGCAGAAATGATAAGGCTGGCTCGTGATGAGACCCCCTTTCCCTTGGCCATACAACCAAAGGTCACTGCCCTGGCGTGGTGACCAGATGATGGCAATGTCATACTGCTAGATACCTATGAACATAATGGGTCGGCTCGTGATGAGACCTCCCATCCTTTTGGTTAGGTCTTGTTTTATTATTTTTCTTAGGGTCCCTTTTGTTTCTTATTGAGAGGCCTTTTATTGCCTTCTCGAGGATCCCTAGGCGAAGCATCTCTAGGTTTCATTTCCTATGGCTTTTATCTCTTACCAACTTCTTTTACCCCTGGGCCTTTAGCCCCTTCTTCCCACAGGACAAAGTGTAACCCTCAAGAGGTCATCCTAATGGCCTGGACTAGGGGAATGGGATGGATGAATGGGAGATAAGATGTAAAATGATAAAATGGTGGGAGCGGACGATGGCTCTATAAATCCCCCCTGGTGGCTAACCAAAACCCATGAATAGAAACTTGCTAGGTCACCCCATGAATCCCCCCAACAATGCTCAAGTGGATTAGTGTAAGATCCAAGCAGTGATCAGAAATGTAAGGAACCTGATGCATATATAAGAAGGTTATAACGATCAAACATGACACATACCATGATACCTTGGACCAATTACCTCATGGAGCAAGAGTCCTCTCTGATGCAAGTCCAAGTCGATGGTGATGGAAGCTGCTGCTGCTAACAGGACAAGTCTGGTGAAGAAGAAGAAGGATGGGCCCTCCAGGGCCATGCTTAGGTAAATCCTGCTCTCGGTCTTCATCTCTAGGACCTGTGGGCCTCGAGACATGATCTCCTAGTTATCCCTAGAGATCGGGGATAACAGGTCCCCAAGGCCTTTTCTGGAAACTAAAATTTAACTTGCTATCCATTGTCTAAAGGCTTCAGCCTTCTTATCTTTCAATTTTTAGTATTTTGGCAATCCTTTGTTGAGCAAGCTACAAGCACTCAATCACACTTCACAATATTTAGCTCATAGGTCTAAAATTTATTAATTAGACTTAATAGGACACCATAACTAACCATCTTCGCCATTTAAAAATTGGGGTTTTGAGGAGAGCCACAGAAAGTTTTCTGGAGTACTCGGCCTTAGGGTTGACCCGTGAAGCTAGGGTAGGCCTTGTTGCCTCACTTCTTGAGCATTCAACAACCACTTGGTAATAGGGGGATGAGAGTTTTTGGGTTGACACCTAGATAGGGCTAAAATTAATCTCACACTTAATCACTTAATTTAATTTTCAATCTACAACATCAACAATACAATTACACACTTGCAAAATCACTGATCTCATTGTCTTTCAATTTACATTCATATGCAAGCTATCTTTGATGTGTTGTAGAAATAATATCTAAGTGGTTAAATCTTTCATTTGAAGTATTTGGCTTTCCACGTTTTTCATCTATCCTTAATTCTTGTACTTGTGGTGTGATCCTTAAAGAAGTGCGCATCCACCTGGAGGCATTCTCTTGATTGGGTCTTAACTTTTAAGTGCTTTGCGTCTCTTGGCCATTGAAAAACAGTCCAATGGAACTCTATCTGTTGTGAGCATGCTTGGCTTGATGTGTTGATGGTTGTTCGTCTTTGAATATCTCCTTTCCTGAACATTTCAAGCACTTGTTAATATTTTGTATCTAGTCTTAATTTGTATATTTTAGATATTCTTTTGTATCTAATTGTATTTATCTTCTTGTAATCTTTTGTAACTTGTAATTATCTTGTAACAAATATCCCCCTAGCTTAGTTGACCCCATTGCTCAATCTTAGGCACGAGTCTTAGTTGCCCTAGGAAAAGGTTTGACTCTCATACTTAGATAGTTGCATCTTGCATTTGCTGATTAACATCATAGGCTAGATTCCCCCTGACCTTCTAACCAATTAAAACCAACTCCTAGAACATTAAATTCTTAATCTCATCTAGTAACTAGGGTCTAACCCCCTTGGCTTACCTAGGAGTTAGCCTAGACAGAAGAGGTTCAAGTCAAAGTGACAGCATGGACTTTGAACCTAGGCATTGTGCCTCCGAGGACACACTAAGTGAGCAGGACTTAGCTCACGTTTGCAAGTGTGTACAAGGACGGAAACACAACCAAAGGTCACTGTCCTGGCGTGGTAACCAGATGGTGGCAATGTCATACTGTTAGGTACCCATGGACCTTGTTATCGCACGGTTTGTAGGAGAGGTCCAAGGGCTTGAGTCAGGGCTTGAAACCGGCGTAACAGGAGCTTCCCCACCCACTGTCACCTCGATGGGGAGCTCTTTCTATTTAGGAGGGCAAGTCCAAGGGAGACGTCCCTAAGGTAATCTGGATAAAGGAAAGGGTAAAGGGTAAAGGCCAAGTCAAAGAAGACCCCTTTCACAGATTGCTGCCCAAGAAGAGATAGTCAAGATGAAGTCTTTCACTGTCAATGCACCTGTTTGCGAGACAAAACAAAGAGAACTAGAATATGCTTTGCAGTGGATTAGTACTTCATAAA
>JASDQU010251430.1:1605-16285 GCA_032191745.1 Picea mariana
AAAACTAGGGGCTAGGACTCCGTTTGTAATACGAACTCCCGCGCATACGATATGGTAATGGTCATATGTATAAATCAATAGAACCGCAGGTCGGGGCTAAGCCCCGGCCCAACCCCCCACCATATGAAACATTACATAAATTTAAATAGATTATAACCCGTATACATAACAAGGAACAATGTGTGGTATGTTGGTTATGCGGCCATTGCTAAAGCGCTACATGCGCATGGAGGTCCGGGGTTCGAATCGGGTGGACTCCATATAATTTTGAACAACCAACCAATACAATGGTGCCACGTGGCAGCCCATGACTGGGCCACGTGGCACTGCACCATTTATCCATTAAATGCCACGTGTCAGAATGTCATTCGTCCTCGGCTACCAATCCGAAATTGCCACATCATCATCTGCCACTTCAGCGTACGGACGTACGACCTTTGCCACGTCATCATACTGACTACCACATCATCCTATACGGACTGCTCAGTCAATGTCCTTTTTTTTACCTATTTGACGATTCGAATAGATCGCGAAATCTCTCGATCCAGACGTCCGTTTGAACCCAAACGAGTTGCGTTGGGTTCATGATGATGAGGGCTACACTCCTGTTTGTTTTGAAGTGATTCCAAGCACTTTGAATTTTTGAGAAAAATTTGATCCCCTGATCAAGGAAGCACGTGCTTTTCATTGATGGCAAGAAAAACAACGAACCAAACCTTGAGAGCGCGGAAGACAAGAAAGATTAGAAGAGATCACGGTCCAAAAGTGCAGACGAGGTCCAAGAAATAGACTCGCTGGAGGAGAAAAGGTTGAGACCTTTGAAAAATTAGAAAATCTTCGAAGTCAGAGAGATCAGAAGCTTAGGAGGAAGAGCGACAATGGTCGTTGGATCACCAATCTTGAATACCCGATGACCGTTAGATCAATGTCTAGTGACTAGAGGAAGCGAAGAGGAGAATTACAGATGTGGTCCGTTGGATATCAGTGCCAAGGATCAACAGTTGCTGGATCCAGAAATAAGTGCAAGAAGGTTAAGCCTATGATGAGCGTAGGAAAGCAGACTTGTCAAAGTCTCAAAGTCTGAAAGTAAGCAAGGACCATTAATCGTCAAGACTGAAAGGTGGCACACGATCCTCAACTCCAGAGCAAATCACTTCAAGGATTTTTCAGTTTGAGACTTGAAAAACCTGAAGTCGGGAGAGCTAGAGAGCCGGATTAAACCACAGCCATCAAATCAGTTTGAAGTGGAAGGACAAGATAAGCTAGAAAAGGAGCATCATAGAAAGATCGATCCGTCGATCTGAGAACATGATCGATGAACAATGTTTAGTTCAGGTTTAAAAGTTGCGAGGAGGTTATTGTTTGGGGATTCTCACTTCGAAAGAGTTGGCGATTTGAAAAGTCGAAATACCCGAAGTCAAGAAGGTCGAAAGTCTCGAAGTGAATGAGGATCCACGTCAGAAACATTACGTCAACAACGGCATGTGGCACAATAAAAAAATGACAAGTGTCAAGTTGATTCGGCACTTCAGCTACATGCATATCACAAATCCAAGTGACACATGGTAGCTACTAGGGTCATGACACGTCATCAAGTGACGTAAGTAAGTGACGTCAGTCTAGGAGTTTTACTTCGGGATTTTTACCACCAATAGATGCCCTAAGTCCCGAAGTCTTGAATGTCGAAGTCCCGAAGTGGATACGAGTCATCCGATCTAAAGATCACTTTGAATGCATTCTCAACCACAACAAGCGGTTTCCACCGCCTATGACTTATTCAACAGGTGACCACTCCCGAGGAGAATGTAGCAGCGATCAATTTAAAGTCCCAAAGTGTCAAAGTCACTCATGTTCATTGATCGTTCAAGAGGGTACGTGTTAAAAAATCATGAACTCTGGGAAAACGCAAAGGAGAAAGGTTTGAGATTGCCGAAGGCCGAAGTCCCAGAGTGGAGGATAGCCGCTGGATTAAATAGGACACGTGTCAGTGGATTTTTAGCTCTGGAAAAAAGCAAAGGAAGGATGAAAGAAAGTTGAGAGTTGAGATTTCCGAACCTCGAATACCCAGAGGGATTGTGACCTTTGATCCAAAGAGGACACACGTCATTGGATCGTGGGCTCTGGGTGAAATTCTCTGGGAGCAAGGGGATTTTGAGAATCGAAACTCCCGAACCCTGAAAGGTGAAATCGATCTCGTCTGTTGGTTTGGAGGTCCACATGTCACCTGATCATTGAGACTAAAGATCATGCATGGACAGATGAAAGAGGGCGGGAAAGGAAGATAGATCGGAGCCATTGATCAAAGGAGAACCATCAAGATCATGAGATCGACAGTCCCATCGCATTGCGGGGTTATAACTTTCTCGAGACTTAATTTTTCGTGAGAAGGCTGCAATTGAAACCATGGTTTTGGAGAAAGGGTACATGGCAGCTGGAGGTGGATTGCGGGGAGAAAAGTGGTTGATCCAAAACTACTCTTGGATGCGCCCGAAATCATTCTCCTACGCAAGGACGTAGCCCAAGGTCACATGCGACATGGGGCTAACATGAAGAGAGCACGTGCCAACAATCATTTGGTCACGAGAGACCATCACCCAAGGTCATATCAAGAAACAGAGCTAGCTCTCACAAGACTGAGTTTGGGAAGCACCTTTTTAACAGGCGTTTGGTCACTGTTGGTGGTCATGTGAAGGAAGAGGCTTAGAAGCCAAATAATCCAAAGACAACTGGCCGTAACTGACAGAGAATATGAAGAGTTGCGACTGGCAAAGAAGCGAAGGAATCTCAGGGTAATGCGCACTAATGATGAACACATTCAACATAACCACCAGAGAAGATGAAGAGTTGCTATGATGATCATGTAGAGGACTCGGCATGTGAAAGACATGCAAAACAAAAAAGAGGTGGTGATCAGGATTGTGGGTGATGCTAGGGGCAAGAAGAGACGCAGTGAACAAACCGAAGGGAAAAACGGTGGCACGGTGAAGAACATCTGGAGGCATAGCACTTAGAATGCATATGGCGCATAGAGCATAAAAGGAAGAGGAATAGAAAGCACAGGTGAGGCGAGTAGGAGGACACTAATGCAGGCAGAGTAGAGTAGTGTAGCAGAACAGTGATGAGACTGGTAAGCCATCGATATTCACTGTATCACTGTAATAGATTTCAGTAAGCAGAGATTTATATTTCAAGGTGGTAGGGATGTGCTAGGGAGGACTTTTGTCCTCATAGTTTCAGGTAGGTGCTTGAACACAGGAAGTTGTAGCTTCCATCTGGTTACAACCAGAAAAATCAGAGTGGTAGGGTGGTGCAAGGGAGAACTATTGTTCTCTGTAATACAAGTTGGTGCCTGTGTGATTGTAGGTTGGTGCTTCCATCCAGTTGGTGCTGGAACACTTAGGGAGTTTGTGATTCTTTCTATTAGGTTCTAGAGAAACCAAAGAGTTGGTGCTCTCAACAAGTTGTTGCTTGTAAAACAGAGGTTGTAGCCTCAAGAGGACCTGGAGCTCATAAGAATGATAATGTACAGAAAATAAAGATTACTAATCATATTAATAAGAAGAGTTTTTTCCCTTTATGGGTTTCCTCAAGAAATATATTTCTCTTTATATTTCATGTTTGTGATTGATGTTTAATATTTTTTTGCTTACTTCCCTACATTATTGTGATCGTCATTGAGTGTTCTGTAAAGAGTTTAAAATGGGAATAATTGTTTAAGCACAGTAACAACTGATTCACCCCACCTCTCAATTTTCCAACAATTGGTATCAGAGCGGGTTCATTTTATCTAAGGGTGGATCATAGAGCTTAAACATGACTAGCCATGAAGGAACTTCAACCAATAAGGCCCCCCTATTCAATGGAACAAACTTCTCCTTCTGAAAAGTTAGGATGAGAACCTACATAATGGCCTTAGGTGAAGATGTCTGGGATGTGGTAGAGACTGGTTATGTAAAGCCAATTGTACTAGATTCTAAGGATGAAAAACTAGAATTCATCTTCAACTCTAAGGCTATTCAGAAACAAAATTTGTAAAAGTTATGCACTTAGAATCTGCCAAAGAAATGTGGGACAAACTCATCTGTAGTTATAAAGGTAATGAGAGGGTAAAGGATGCCAAGCTTCAAACCTACAGATTACAGTTTGAATAGTTAAATATGAAAGAGGATGAAACAGTTGGGAAGTACTTTCTGAGAGTTGAAGAACAAGTAAATGCAATGATATTACTTGGTGAAAAAATTGAGGATGTCTCTTTAGTTTAGAAAATTTTGAGATCTCTGTCAGATAGGTTCAACCCAAAGGTCTCTGATATAGAAGAAATTAATGATCTAAAATATTTGTCTATTGACCAACTCCTAGGAACTCTGTCTGCCTATGAAATGGGGATAGGTAAAGATAAATTCACCTCTAGAGAAGCATCATTTAAAGAAGATAAGAATGAGGATTCTGAGCCTGATGAAATTGAAGAAAAATTTGTGAGAAGACTAAAGAAAGGATCAGGAAAGTACCAAGGTAAATTTCCATTCAAATGTTTTAACTGTGGAAATATAGGTCACTTTACATCTAAGTGTCCACACAAGAAACATGATCAGAATTTTGAAGGTGAAAAGAAGTACAAACCCAAGAGATTTGGTAAAAAGAAAAGTTTATGTGTAAACAATGATGACTCTTCAGAAGACATAGATAGTGAATCTTCTTGTGAAGATAAGATTAATTAATTTATGCTTATGGCCAAAGAGGGTTATGATAATAAAAGCACATGAAGTGATGTTGATGATGAAGAAGTTGTGGTTGAATTGGAAGGAGAACTGATCAGTGCTCTAGAAGAAATTGCTAGACTCAGATCTAAGAAGAAAAAGAAAAAACAATTGTTGATATAGTTCGAGAAAGACAATAAAGAACCTGATGAAGACTTTTCCCTGCTAAAAGTGGAATTAGAAGAGGCAAAGAAAATAGAGGACATTCTGAAACAATAGTTATCAAAAAAGAAGGCAAGATGTGAAGCCTTGGAAGAAGAGGTAGTAAAAAATAGAAAAGAGATGGACAAATTTAAAACATTGTGTCTCCAAAATCTTCCAAGCATTAAAGACACCGTAGAACTAAACGTTATTCTGAGAAAACAAAGATCTCCTTTTTTGAATACTATTTTAGGTTATGTAAATGGTTCAAGCAACAAACAACCAGAAAGAAAAGAGCCAGTAAAGATGATCAAGTTCCAAGTTAGCAGACAATCAGACCATGAGAGTACTATGTCACCAAAAGCTAATAAAGACAAGATGATCCTTTATAAAAAACAAAGAGATCAGAATATGGAGAAACACATGACAAGAAGAAGGCCATCCTTCAGGTACCAAAATTTCTTCCATGGTTACTGTTTTTATTGTTCTAATTTTGGTCATAAGATTGCAAATTGTCAAATTAAGTTTAGAGACATGCAACTGAGGAGGTCAAGAAATAAACAATATTTACAACATAAAACTAAGAAACCAATGAATAGACAATGTAGCACCAATCACTTTGACCTACAGAACAATTATCTTGAATGTTATAACTGTCATAACTTCGGCCACAAAGATGAAAACTTTCATCTGAAGAAGTACAAGGAAGATCCAAGGATAAATCCTTTAGCTAGAAATGCCAGCACATGGAAAAAGAAAGATAGTGAAAAATGTGGTCTAGTACTTTCAACTCAAAAACAAAAAGGTCCCTGGTATATAGACAGTGGATGTTCCAAGCACATGACTGGAGACAACGATAAGTTTCTGTCTATAAATAAAATCAAAACAGGAAATGTAACCTTTGGAAATGATGAACCAGGTAAAATCAAGGGTAAAGGGATGGTGAGTTTGAGTAATGGTAAAGAAAAAGTCCAGGATGTTCTGCTTGTAGATGGGCTGAAACATAATTCGCTCAGTGTAAGTCAAATGTGTGACAGAGGATGTGAAGTGGTGTTCAATTCCAAGGATTGTAAGATAAAGTGTGTAAACTCAGGACAAGTGGTGGCTAAAGGCATAAGGACAAAAAATAATGTATATGTGATGAAATAAGATAAAGAAGAGTGTCATCTAAGAAAACATGATGAAATCTGGTTATGGAATAGGAGACTTGGACATCTAAACTTTGACCACTTAATCAAGATCAAAAATCTTGAGGCAGTAAAAGATCTTTCAAGAATATCAAAGCCACAAGACTCTGTGTGTAAACCCTCCCAAGTAGGAAAGATAACCAGGACACAATTTAAATCCAAGAGCTCTAGTTCAACAAAGAAACCACTCCAATTAGTTCATATGGATTTATGTGGACCATCAAGATAGGAAGGCACAAGGAAGGAGAATTACTTTATGTTGATCATTGATTACTCTAGACTTACTTGGGTTGCTTTTCTCAAAGAAAAATTTGAAGTATTTGAGAAATTTAAAATATTTAAGGCTTTAACTGAGAATCAAACAGACAAGAGGTTAAACACAGTAAGATCAAACAAAGGAGAATTTATGTCAAGTAATTTCAAGGAATTCTGTGATAAACATGGGATCAAGAGATAATAGACAATCCTAGGAACTCCACAAAAAAATGGAGTAGTTGAGAGGCAAAAAAGAACAGTGCAGAAAATGGCCAGGTCAATAATGAATGAGAAGAACATTGGTCAAACTTACTAGGTAGAAGCAATACACACATCAGTCCATATTCTTAACAAATCCCAGCTCGGACCACATAGTGACAAGACACCTTATGAACCGTGGTATGGAAGACCTGCTTCAATCAAACACTTCAAAGTCTTTGGGAGTAAGTGCTACATAAAGAATAATAATGAAAACCTTGGCAAGTATGATGACAGGGATGATGAAGGCATTTTCTTAGGATATGCTACCAATAGTAAAGGATATAAATGCTTTAATAAAATATTGCATAAATTAGTTGATTGCATTGATTTAAAGGTTGATGGAGTCCCAATAAGAGAGGTGAGCAATATTGAGTCTACTACAGAGGAAACAACTGAAACTGAAGATGAACAGATCCAAGAATCATATGAAGAGGAGACACCCAGACAAGAAGAGTGAGGAAAACAATTAGCATCAAATCCTTCCTCCAAAATTACTCAAAAGAATCATCCTGAAAATCAGATAATTGGTGAGAAAGACAAAGGTGTACAAACCAGAAGAAGGATAATCAAAGATACCGAGAAATCACATACGGCCTTCATATCCATGGTGGAACCCAAGAACTATAATGAATCCAATAAAGACGTAAATTGGTTAAAATCAATGAATGAGGAACTGGACCAGATTGAAAATAACTACACTTGGGAACTCATTCCTAGGCCAGCAAATAAAAATGTAATAGGATCAAAATGGGCCTACAAAAATAAGATGAATGAGCAAGGAAATATTATAAGAAATAAGTCTAGATTGGTCTGCAAAGGATATGCTCAAATAGAGGGATTGGATTTTGATGAAACATTTGCGCCCGTAGCAAGATTGGAAGATATCATAATGTTCCTTGCCTATGCTTGTCATAAACAGTTTAAAGTCTATCAAATGGATGTCAAGTCACCTTTTCTAAATGGAGATCTAAAAGAAGAACTCTACATGGAACAATAAGAGGGTCTCCAACTGTCAGATAACCCTAACTTTATCTACAATTTGAAGAAAGACTTATATGGGTTGAAACAAGCTTCTCGTGCCTGGTATTACAGACTGGATAAGTATCTTCAAGACAAAGGGTTCAAGAGAGGAACAATTGACAACAATATATATATCAAAATAGAGGGTAATGATTTTCTTATTATGTTGGTCTATGAAGATGAAATCATCTTTGGAAGCAATAATGCTTCATTGGTACAATGGTTTGCTTCTACCATGCAGTCTAAATTTGAAATTTCTATGATAGGGGAACTGTCATTTTTCCTTGGTCTGCAAATTACTCAGAGGTCTGAAGGATTATTTCTCTCTCAAGAGAAATATCTAAGAGAAATGTTGAAAAGGTTTCAAATGGAAGATTCCACACCTATGAGCACACATATGGTCACTAGATGCAAATTAAGAAAGGATGATGACTCACTTAGTGTTGATTAGAGTTCATATAGGTCTATGATAGGCAACCTATTGTACATCACAGCATCCCGTCCATACATAATGCATGCTGTTGGAATGGTAGGAAGATATCAGGATGCACCTAAACATAGTCATTTGCTATCTATCAAAAGAATATTCAGATACTTGAAAGGAACAATGGACTATGGCCTATGGTATCCTAGGAATCAAAGTTTTCAACTACCAGTCTATTCAGATGTTGATTGGGCTAATTATGTGGATGGAAGGAAAAGCATGAGTGGAGGTGCATTCTTCTTAGGAGATTCCCTTGTATCATGGTTGAGCAAGAAGAAAGGTTCCATTTCCTTATCAACTACAAAAGCTGAATACATTGTAGCTGCCACTTGTTGTACCCAAGTATTGTGGATGATTCAGACACTTACAGACTTGGAGGTAATATATACTGTACCGATCCCAATTCATTGTGATAATACTAGTGCAATCAATGTGTCAAAGAACCCTGTATTTCACTCCAAGACCAAGAATATACCCATCAAGTATCACTTCTTGAGGGAAAAGGTGACCAACACCGTTGTTTCTTTGCATTATATTCCATCCAAAGATCAAATTGTTGATATCTTCACTAAACTGCTTGCAAAACCTTAGTTTAAGTATCTACACTAGAAGTTGGGCGTGACCCCATTATCAAACTAAGAGAGTCCATCCTGTCAGGGGGAGTATGTGATTGGTTGAATATCTGATACCTCTGCAAAGTACTGCAACAACTCAGGGGGAGCATGTTTTCTTTGACATTGATGTTAAAGGGGGAGAAAAGGAGTGGTCCAGATGCTATAGTTGGAGGTTCAAGCAGAATAGCGTAGCCTTTTAGGGTTGCCATCAATGCCAAAGGGGGAGATTGTTGACATGCTTTACAGGAAGCACATTCTTTTCATTGATGGAAAGAGAATTAGCGAACCAAAACTCAAGAGTGCAGAAGACAAGAAAGCTCAGAAGAGATCGTGGTCAAGAAGTGTAGACAAGGTACAAGAAACAGACTCACAGGAGGAGAAAAGGTTGAGACCTTTGAACACTTAGAAAACCTTCAAAGTCAGAGAGATCAAAAGCTTAGGAGGAAGAGAGACAATGGTCATTGAATCCCCAATCTTGAATACCCGATGACCGTTATATCAGTGTCCAATGATCAACGAAAGCACAAAGGAGAAGTACAGATTTGATCCGTTGGATATGAGTGTCGAGGATCAACATTCGTTGGTTCCAGAAATAAATGCAAGAAGCTTAATCCTTTGATGAGAGTAGGAGAGTGGACTTGTCAAAGTCCCAAAGTCCCAAAGTAAGAAGGGACTTTCCATCTTCAATATTGATAGGTGGCACACGATCCTCAACTCCGGAGCAAATCACTTCGAGGATTTTTCAGTTTGAGACTTGAAAAACCAAAAATCTAGAGACCCAAAGAGCCAGAGTAAATGGTAGTCATTAGATCAGTTTGAAGTGGAAGGACAAGATAAGCTAGAAAAGGAGCATCCCAGAAATATCGAGTCGTCGATCTGAGAACATTATCGATGAACAATGTTTAGTTCGGGTCTAAAAGTTGCGAGGAGGTTATTGTTTAGGGATTCTCACTTCAAAATAATTGGTGAATTGAAAATTTGAAATACCCGAAGTCCTAAATGCCGAAAGTCCTGAAGTGAATGAGGATCCACGTCAGCAAGGACATGTGGCACAATTAGACAATGACAAGTTTCAAGTTGATTCGACACTTCGGGTACTTGAAAATCACAAATTCGAGTGACACATGGAAGCTACTAGGTTCATGACACGTCATCAAGTGACGTAAGTAAGTGACTTCACTCCAAGAGTGTTACCACCAATAGATGCCCTAAGTCCCGAAGTCCCAATTGTTGAAGTCCCAAAGTGGATACAAGTCGTCTGATCTGAAGATCACTTCAGATGCATTCTCAACCATTGATCTAGTACAGTGGAAGGACAGTGTAAGTGGAAGTGTTAACCGAAAGAAAGAGGTTTCCACCACTTATGACTTTTTCAATAGGTGACCACTCTGGAGGAGAATGAAGTAGTGATCAACTTAAAGTGCCGAAGTCACTTATGATCACTGATCGTGCAGGAGGGTATGTGCCAACGAATCGTGAACTTTGAGCGAAAATACTCAGGGAAAACATGAAGGAGAAATGTTTGAGATTGCCGAAGGCCGAAGTCCCAGAGCAGAGGATAACATTTGGATTAAAGAGGACACACGTCAGTGGATTTCCAGCTACGGGAAAAAGAAAAGGAAGGATGAAAGAAAGTTGAGAGTTGAGATTGTCAAACCCCGAATACTCAAAGGGATTGTGACCGTCTATCCAAAAAGGACACGTGTTGTTGGATCATGGACTTTAAGTGAAATGCTCTAGGAGCAAGCAAAGTTTGAGAATCGAAACTCCTAAAGCTCGAAAGGAGAAATCGTTCTCGCCCGTTGGTTTGGAGGGCCACATGTCACCTGATCATTGAGACTAAGGATCGCGCGTGGACAAATGAAAGAAGGTAGGAAAGGAAGATATATCAAAGTCATTGATCGAAGGAGCTCCATCAAGATCATGAGATCAATTGTCCTGTCGCATTCCGGGGTCAGAACATGCTCAGGTCTTAATTTTGCATGATCGGGCCACAATTGAAACCACGATTTGGGAGAAAGGGTACATGGAAGCTGGAGATGGATTGCAGGGAGAAAAGTAGTTGATACCAAACCACTCTTGGACGTGCCTGCAATCATTCACCTACACAAGGACATAGCACAAGGTCACATGCGACAGGGGGCTAACATGAAGAGAGCGCGTGCCTGCAATCATTTTTTCACGAGAGACCATCACCCAAGGTCATATCAATAAATGGAGCTAGTGCTCACAAGACCAAGTTCGAGAAGTACCTTTTGAATAGGCATTTGGTCACCATTGGTGGTCACGTGAAGGAAGAGGCTTAGAAGCCAAAGAAGCCAAAGATGACTGGTTGTAACAGACAGAGAATATGAAGATTTGTGACTTCCAGAGAAGCCAAGGAATCTCAAGGTAACACCCACTGATGATGAACACATTCATCATAACCTCCAGAAAAGATGAAGAGTTGCGATGATGATCACGTAGAGGAATCGGCGTGTGAAAGACATGCAAAACAAAGAAGAGGTGGTGATCGAGATTGTGGGTGATGTTGGGGGAAAGAGGAGACGTAGTGAACAACTTGAAGGGTAGAATGGTGGTACAATGAAGAGCATGAAGAGGCATAGTTCTTAGAATGCATATGGCACACAGAGAATAAAAGGGAGAGGAACAAAAAGCATAGGTGAGGCAAGCAGGAGGACACTAATGCAAGCATAGAAGAGCAGTGTAGCAGAACAATGATGAGAATTGTAATCTATCAATATTCACTGTATCATTGTAATATATTTCAGTAAGTAGAAATTTATATTTCAGGGTGGTAGGGAGGTGCTAGGGAGGACTGTTGTCCTTAGATTTTCAAGTGGGTGCTTGAACACATGAAGTTGTAGCTTCCATTTGGTTGCAACCAGAAAATTAGGGTGGCAGGGTGGTGCAAGGGAGAACTATTGTTCTCTGTTATACAAGTTGGTGCTTATGTGACTGGAAGTTGGTGCTTCCATCTAGTTGGTGATGGAACACTTAGGGAGTTGGTGCTTCCTTCTAGTAGGTGCTAGAGAAACTAGAGAGTTGGTGCTCTCAGCAAGTTGTTGCTTGTAAAATAGAGGTTGTAGCCTCAAGAGGAGCTGAAGCTCATAAGAATGATAATGTACATAAAATACATATTACTTATCATATCAAGAAGAAGAGGTTTTTCCCTTTATGGGTTTCCTCAGGAAATAACTATCTTTGTTTATTTCATGTATGTGATTGATGTTGAATATTCTATTACTTACTTCCCTGCATTATTTTGATCGTCATTGAGTGTTATGTAAAGAGTTTAAAATGGGCATCATTTCTTAAGCACAGTAATAACTGATTCACCCCCCCCCCTCATCTGTCCAACAGTAATACCCTTCTGGGACATTAACCTAATACAAAGCACACAATTTACTAGAAAGTGGAATAATTTTTTTAATCATATAATTTGTAGGTTTATGTATATAAGTAAATACCCAGCTTCACAATGTATACAAATGCATACGAATCATCCAATGATACTTGAAACATTGCAATTAAAAATCCTTACATTCAATTTCATAATATTTAAAAATGTGTCAATGCAATATAATCAATATAATTTGTCAAAGTGGAGTTCAATTTGCCCAATTACATAATCAAACGATATAATTTCCTACCCATAATGACTCAGTCTCTACTGGTCATTCATTATCCCCTTTATTTCTCTCTATGGCAGTGTTACAAATGTTCTCAACAACAAGAGATATACAACAATCTTAGAGAAACTCAGCCAATAATGTAGCCTAGTAAATTCTTCCAATGTAATCAAATGGTCTTTTTCATTACAAATTTTTGAAGTACAAAATATGTCATGAGTTGGCATAAAATATAAAGTTTGCTCTCCACCCTTTAAGGATTAATTTATTATACTCCTTTATCAATTATTTAGCATCTAAAATTCATCTATAAAACATCATCCTATTCTGTCAATGCCACTAATTTATTTTCCTTTCAAATATAAACATATAGGTCATTTCTTCAGAACTAAGGAAAACTATCATGAAAAATTCATCTAGGAAATGCAATCATGGCCTAGGAGGTGTTAATATATATTTATAAATTTAGGAAGGTTTGAGGCCACATACATCACCGTTGAAAGGTGAATTGCATTAATCAAACCCTTCTCCTAAAACCCCCCAAAAAGATTCATGAAATTTCATGAAACGAGGCACTTTTTATTGAGTTTCTATGCCAAAATAAGCCACTACAGAATTTTCTCAAGGTTCCCTTTAAGGAAAAGTGCATCCTATCATGGGTATTTTTAAGGAAAGTTGAAATCACTCAAAACTACATCTACTATATGTTGGACACACCTACCACACTTAGAGGGGGGGTGAATGAGTGTGGGGCTCTTTTTCCCAAAACTTCCCTCTTGCACAAAAACTCATCAATTAGCATTCAACATTTATTCATTACCCATTGTTGTCATTTATAACCAGTTATATGTGAGCACATATCAGCAACATATATCAGCAATATATCATCAACAAGTCATCACCACAATGAACACAGAGAACACAAGATGTATGTACAATTTTCTTTTTATTACAGACTACAATCCTTGGGGTTTATCAGCAACAACTGAATAGAGTACAACTCTACAAGAGAACCAGCTCTATATGAAAGACTCAGCTTGCATTCTTAGCACCAACTGAGATGAGGCAACAATCCTCAACAGATATCAATTTGTACCATAAACAAGAGCATCAACCATGAACCAACCTGTGCCAAACAACCTGTAATCAACCTGTACCATAAACAAGTGCATCCAACCATGTACCAAGTATATTCCAATCATGTGTCAACTACTCATCAATAATGACTCATCAATATGTACCAACATCATCAACTATACACCTCATGTATGTGCCAACTCATCAACTGCTTGTCTCAACCATGACTAGTTTTGGATTAGTCAACAACCCTCACTTGAAATAATCATTAATTTGTACCTGTATTGAATAAAGATATGAAACTAATACACAATGTTCTTTAGTGTTCTTTATGAAATTCCTCCAAGTTTCACTACTTGGAACCTCTCAGAAAAGGAGTTATAGCAAAAATAGCATACCTTGCTGAATTTTGGCTTATTCTAGAGAGCGACATTGTAGAGAGTTCCCCGCACAACATATTTGATGAATAGATATGAAGCTGTCACAAAGAATAATAAAGACTTTAATATAACCAACACAATTGGTCTCACTGAATTTGGATCTGTTATGAAGAAGTTATGACGTTTTTACCCAAAACACCTGATTTTGACTGGTTTTAGGACTAGCCACAAACCCTATTTTCCACGGAGTGTAACTCCCAAAATACAATGACCCACAAGATGAATTTTTAACCACGGATACTTGGATATGTTTTCTCACTTGCATAGCAATTTCAGGATTTGAATCATTATAGAAAAAAAGTTATAGAAAAATGGTGAGATGACCTATAAATAACATACCTTAGAAAGCACCATCAAAAGAATTTATCCTTCCTTGCATTTCGGCCTTGTTTTCTTCACTTTCCTCAGAATTTCGGCTTAGATATCCTTGGTTAACTCAGTCACCTATAGATCTTCAATATCCTCAAGTGTTCCACACCAAAAATGCTCAAGAAGCTCTCACAAGAAGCTCTCCATCAATACTCCAAAATATATTCCTACAAGAAGCTCTCCATTGATCCACAAAAAGGATAATCTACAAGAGACCATTGCTATCTTATTTATACTTTCATCCTTTAGGTCACTTCACCCATTTTTAGGTCACTTAACCCATTTTCCTTATTTTAGGGTTAACCACTTTACATAAATAGAAAGTTCTCCAATACTTTAACATTTAAATATTCCTTCTTGATTTTGTCACCTTACTTTATCATTTATTGATTTTGTCACTTCTCTTGATTATTTAAATAATCCACCTTGAATTTGTCACTTTA
>JASDQU010251431.1:0-10184 GCA_032191745.1 Picea mariana
TGGTGTCCATACATATATATAAAAAACCAGAATAGATTCATTTTCACTTTTAATTTATCATGAGTAGAGAGGGATTAAATTTTTTATGTGGATTTTTTTTTTTAAATTTAAAAAAAAAAATTTAAAAAAGATTTATATTTTTAAAAAATCAATATTTTTCTTCTTATATAATAAATTCAAAATTAAATTGAATTTATAAAAAAAAAAATGTTTTTATATAATATTATGTAGTACTAATTTCTTTATTTTTAAAGAAAATTCCAAATCATAAATTTAAAACTAAAAATCATTGAACTGCCCCCCGGGGGCAAGTTAAAATGTTTTTTTAATAAAAAAAACATTTGTATATATTTTTTCAAGGTTTTATCATTGTTTTAAAATAATAATTTGGAGGTGAACATTTAAAGATTATCTATATAAAGTTCTTGATAACATAGGTTATTGAGTCATTATAATTTTTTTCATTTGGAATGCAAATTTATCATAAAGTTAAATAAAAAATATGGATAAATAAAAATTTATCGTTTTAATTTTAATTAAATTTTTTCATTTTAATTGTATCATAAAATTAACTAAAATTTATTATTTTATTTATGAATTAGATATTAATTTTTTTTTTAAATTAAAACTTTCTATATATTTTTCAATTTTTTATAAATATTTTATAATAGCAATTTAGAGGTTAATATTTAAATATTATTTATATTATCATTTTAATTATGAATTTGATGTTAATTTTTTTTTAAATTAAAACATTTTTATATTTTTTCCAAAAAAATTTTATGAATATTTTATAATAGTAATTTAGAGGTTAATATTTAAATATTATTTATATAAAGTTCTTGATAACTTATTATAAAAAAAAATTAATGAAATGTAAAGTTGAATGGAAAATAAAAGAAAAGATAATGAATGTTTAATTGAATTTATTAAGAGTTTTGGAAGAAAATATATATATATATATAGATTTTACAATATTGAAATATTAAAATATTAAAATGATTTTTTTATTATTATATTATTTATAAAAATAAATATCAATTAATTATTTTTAAAAATTATTAGTTTCAATTTTATGGTATCATTATAAATTACTAAATAGATAAATATATATATGTAATCTCTGTTCTTTTTGTGTGGTTTTATTATCATATGCTTATTTTATTTTTCAAAATACTTTCATATAGCTTGGATAAAATGGAGCTAATTATAATGGTCCTATAATTAGAGAGATTTCTTGTATCCTCACTTTTAAAAATAGATATAATAAGGTTTTCACTCCAAGGTTTAGGGAAGAGTTTGTGTATGTGGGGATCAAAATAGGCCCTCCAATTTTTAATATTTCAGCTTGGTATGAGTAGGTGTTCTAGCTTAACCCCAAACTTTATGTCTTCTATAGAAAAAAACAACTAAGAACAAAAACAATCAACTAAGGAAGAAGAGGTGGGTGAAAACAACAATCTTAGGGACACTATTAAAGAGCTAGAAGACAAGATAATTAAAAATTTGGCCTTACATAGCTTGGAACACAAATTGGATATCAAATCTATCAAAGAGGAAATGAATATGCTCATATAGTTAGACCATGAGCCTAACAAAAAAGCCTTGAACCTCATAATTTTTGGTATAAAATAACAAAAAGATGAGGACACATTACCAATAGTCAAGGAGAAATTAAAAACTAAATCACAAATTGAAACATTTGGCCTTATAGAAATAAAAAGGTTGGCAAAATAATTGAAAATAAAGATAGGTTGATTCAGGTTATGGTAAGCTCTAATACCCATAAATATGACATACTTAGTAAAACTCTGAGCTTAAAAGGTATGTAATATTTATAAATGAAGACCCCATTCAAAAAGATCAAGCTAAATTAAGGAAGAAGGTTCAAAAGGTAAAGGAAGTCAAAAAGAAAGGAAAATGGGAAATATTTAGGAACTAAAAAGCTAATATTAGGGATAGAGACCAAAAGGAAAAAAAATAAATAGAAATTTGATACACTTTGGATCCTTTCTTGGAACTGTCGGGGCTTTCCTTGGAACAAAGGGCATATATTAAGTTGGATACCAAGTGAAATTGGCATTATATTTCTGGTTGAAAATTGGGAGCATGAGGAATCTAAGGTCCCTAACATAGATGGATTCACATTGCGGTCAACATGGAACAAGAAATCCTCTCGTAGAGGGATTGGAGGTAAAGCTTGTTACATAACAACAAAAACTTCTCCTCACATTCATCTTCATAAAAAAGATCCTCTCAATCAGGTCATTTGGGTGGAGAATTCAGATGTCAATGCCAAGAAGACGTATATAGAAATTTGTTATCTTGTTCCTATTAATTCTACCTTTTATACAAAAAACAATCTAGATAAAGACTGTCCCTATAGAATCTTTGAACAAGATATTTACAGTCTAAGAAATGAAGGTAGTATCCTCATGTTATGATACTTTAATGCTAGAACTACAACTAATCAAGATATTATCTTAAGCAATGATTCCAACCCAAATCCTCTATGGCTAGACGAGGACCTTGTTTTAACTAATAGATACAAGAGAAATTTGGAAGACTTGACCAAGATTTTTTATGGTATTGAGATAATCAAGTTTTGCAGATTTGAAGATCTAATCAGTTGTAATGCTCTAATGAAGCGGTTGAAATCTAACCAGATGAATTGTATCCATGGGCTCAGTAGTAGTGTTGTGGACTATGTGATATCAAATATCCTTGCTTACAACCAAATAGACCTTTTAAACGACCACGAGTCTGACTCTGATCATAAAACTTTAAATCTAACTCTGAACTTTACCATGCACAAAACCCCCCTTGAAGATGACTCTGGCAACCAAAGGCATCTACTTTTGGAAAAAAATAAAGATAATCGTTTTTTAAAGGACTTAAACTCCAAACTATATATTCTATCATATAAAAAGATATTGAAGACATCTATCATAATTTTACAACTATCCTCTTTACCTCCATAAAAAAATCTCTATAGAAGTGTTGTGTAAAAAAAGAATAGAATTGTCAACCCTTAGTATGATAACGAGTGTAATATTGTTAGAAAATCCATTAGGGATTATTATAATGAGTCTATGAAATATGATAAGTTTAATAGATACAAATCCCTAATTAAAAGAAAAAAAGGCAATACATAAATAAAAAGTAAGAGAACCTTTTTCACCTTTCTAAGCTAGATCCAAAGAAATTTAGGAGACAAATTTTGACTTGTAAAAATAAAGAAAATTCTATGATTCCCCTCACAAACTGGAATTCCTAGTTTAAAAATCTTTATGAATCATGTAATGTCCTAGATAAAATTTTGGACAAAAGTTTCTACATAAGATGATGTTGTTTTCTATAGAAGACAAAGTTTGGGGTTAAGCGACTTGCAAATGAGAAATCTAAGGACATCAAGGGCTACCAAGCTGAAATATTAAAAATTGGAGGGCCTATTTTTATCCCCCATATACACAAGATCTTCAATTTAGTAGTCAAGAAAGGATTCCTTGAACCTTGGACTCAAAGCCTCATTGTACCTATTCTTAAAAGTGGGGATAAAAGCAATCCCTCTAATTATAAGACCATTATGATTATCCCCATTTTATCCAAGCCATATAGAAGTATTTTGGAAAAGAAGATAAGCATATGGATAGAAAGCTACATAAAAAGACCTAAAGGTTAGGCTGGTTTTATAGGTTATCATTCAACTATGGACCACCTTATCATGCTTAGGATCATTGTAGAGGAGTGTCGCAACAATAAAACCAATCTCCTTTGTTGTTTCATTGACTTTAGAAAATATTTGGAAACAACATTATTGCCAAGTTTAGGAGCACTAGGGGTCGGTTAGATGAAATTAACTGCAATATAGGAGTTAAACAAGGTTGTCCCCTATCCCCTACCCTTTTTGGAATTTACATAGACAAGTTAGAATATTATTTGGAAGTCGCAGGTTGTGTTGGATCAACTCTTTCTAGTATAGTAATCATCCTTATTCTCTATGTCAATGATATTGTTCTTATGAAAAAGAATCCCTATGACCTTATTAAGCAACTTAGAATCCTCAAGGACTTCTTCTCTAGTACATGTATGACTATGAACACTGAAAAAATCAAGGTTATGATCATTAAATCCAACAATATCACCTACGATCATTAAATTAGCAAATCTTTGGTTATCGAATAAGGAAAAACTCATCTTTGAGACTCTTGTCACTCATGTTATCTTGTATGGATGTGAATTTTGGGGATGAAATATCTCTCGAGAATCTTAGATAAATATAGAGCATATCCAAAAGAATTTTATAACTTATAATCTCAAAATTAAGGGAAATACACCCTATCTTATCCTCCTCATTGAAGTGAGTCTTTCTCCCATTGAAAGCACAACTATGTTTAGGTACTTAATGTACAAGAACAAGATAAACAACATGGATAAAAAGAGGCTCCCAAAAATCATCTCATAATCTAAGAAAAATCACCAACGAATCAAGCAAGGATGGCATAATAATGCCAAGTCTTGGCTAAATCATTGGGGAAAAAAAGAAGAAGTTATTCTGCAAAATATCAATGATATTAAAAAGATTGTACAAGCTAAATTTAAGGAGAATCTATGGTGCGATAAAGAATTAGAGGATAAATTAAAATTAAGATATTATAAGGAGGTGCTTAACCCTAACCTCGAAGATCAAAAGTATCTCTCTCTTTTGAGTAACGTAAAGAAGAGAATCAATATTGCGAAAATAATAACTAATTTGCATGAGCTGCATCGTGAAACTGAGCGTCGGACAATCCACAAAACACCATGGAAAGAAATATTCAGTCACCTTTGTGACACCAAAAGGGTTGAAGATGAAAAGAATTTTCTCCTAGAATGTTTTGCAAAAACCCAAATTAATCTCAATTTCCAAATATTTGTCACAATACCAACCTTCCTAACCTTCTAAGCCATCAAAACTTTAGTGATCTCAGAACTCTTCTAGTAATGATTTTCAAGTATCCTATATACCAATTTGTGGACGTTAATCATCATCATTATCATTAATATTAACATATTAAATTTTAATTATATTTATCACAATTTATGTTACTTCAAATTTATGTTATTTCTTATAAGTCGAGTATGGGACAGATATCAATGGAAACAACAATCAAAACACTTATAAAGTACCACCAGCATAGATCCATCTTAAACCCGTATCTATCTCTAGAGATTTAAAAAATATTTTCAAGAAAGATTGGATCCCTCTAAAGACTTGATAAATCCGAGATTAAGATGAATCTATTAATATTACATATCTAATAAAGACAAAAAAATATTAATATTTTTTTTATGAAAAATATTAATATAGATTTATTTTATATTATTTTATTAATATTTATTTTAAAATAATAATATAAACTTTTAAAAAACATATTAAAAAAAAAAACACAAAAATTTAAAATCTAAATTATAATAAATACATTATAATAATGGTGGAACTTAATCACCACCATCATCATATTATTATATTATTCAATTAATTTTAAAACCATTTATAATCAAAATCAATAAATAGAAATAAGTACATATTAAAATCAAATCAAATATAGTATGTAATGTCTATTGAGTAACAAAATATATAGATGAGAAGATGTGAAGTAATTCTCGCCTAATTTGAAGATTACAATTTTTAACTTGTTTTAAAAGTTTCTAATTTGTTATAAAGATATTTTTTATAAAAATTAATGAATTTTAGAATTATGAAATAATAATAATATAGAATATATTTAGACTTGATGAAATGGATTTTTTTTATTATTATTATTTATAATTATTTAATGAAAACAAATTAAATATTTAATTTTAAATTAATTTTATATAATTTTTAATAAAAATTTGTATTTCGTTATCTTGGACTAGTTTCTGGAACTTGGGAACTTTGGGAATGCAGATACAACTTTTCTCCTACTGCAACAACTACAATATTGAAATTACTAATTTAATTTGTACTAATAATTATATGAATAGATTTAGGGGAGGCAGGTGTAGGGGGTTCTCTACGAACCCAGAGGAAAAATAATTTTAAATTACTATTGGAATGAGAAAGACACCAACAATAAAGCAGAGTCTTATGCACTACTCAAAGGCCTCCAATTAGCAAAGACCCACCAAATTTCCAATCTGAATGGTATAGGTGACTCAAAGATAGTCATAATGATGATGGTCCAGGGGACAGACCCAAAAACTTTGAGCCCAAAAAGAATAATTGATCGAATACGAGTAGACTCAAAGTCCCTCAAGCCAACATTCTTTCACATTCTGAGGGAAAACAACACGGTAGCAAACAAATTGGTGAATGAAGCCATCGGGAAACCTCTTGGAACCTTAGGCATGGAGGGTGTTGAAGCCTTAGCCCCCTTAACCTAATGCGTCCATGACCAGGAGCCAACACCCAAAGGTTAGAGGTGGTGCTTATTGGAGCTCTGACACAAAAGAGGATAGGTGGAGCAGGTAGGTGGAGCAAGTGGAGCAGGCCAACGACAGTGGGTAATGGTGGAGTAGACGAGTGGCAAGTTTGATTTCGACATCTCATTGGCCAAGTACAACCACGGTTAACATTTTATGTGACGGCTTCATCATGGTTTTGGGTGGCCAGTTATTCTGTCCATTCGAGCTTGTGGGAACACAAGGGATGAAGGCTCTGACACAGATGGATCGTGCGTGCAACAGCCTAGATGTGCAGGTGATTTTTCAAGGTGACGTTAGGTCCAGACCCAAGCTCGTGGATATGAAGGCCTCAGGTACATCGCACCAGGTAAATTATGTGACCTTTCTGTTTGGCACAAACTCAACATTGATCGTTACATGGGGGGATTTCGAATAATACTCGTCCTTGCATGGGAAAAGTCTATTTGTGGTTTTGGTAAACCATTTCCGACCAATGCTCTCCCTTTACTTCTTAGGATGCTCTTTATCGTTTGTCTATCATAGTTTCTCCTCCCAGAGTTTATGGGCTCCCCCTCATTATTCCTTGAATTGCCCACCACCTCTTCGTCCACCTTGTATTTGCTCCGCCCAGACCTTAACCCAGTGGTCTCTATTGATTTTGGCTTTGCCTTTCTTTATTACATTACACAGAAAACCCAATTTGCTGCAGCTTTGCGGACCCCTTAGAAACTTGGGCAATTCTCAGAGGAATCAAAGCGCACCATCACTAGTACATATGCAGGGTGTCAAGGGCCTTCTTGTCGGCTCTAGTTAGCTAGAACCCAAGGAGGAATGTGTGGGTTTCCAAAGGATGTGAATTCAGATGGGAGCGCTCAAATCCACTCTAACATTCGAACTTGAAATCCTCTCTCAACACAAACACATGATTGAAAGGCTTCAAGATGAAATTTATGCCCAGAGGAGTCAGATTGAAGAGCAATGTAGCAGTATGGAGATAATGTAGCATCGTTTGGATCAACTTCAACGAACTCACCAGCAGCCAAGCACACTGGAAAGTAGCCAGGGAGCATCCGAGAATGTAAATTCAGTCACAGTCAACCAAATTTTGAACCTCAACGAGCCCCATCTAGACTCAATTTGGGAGCAGCATGGCCATTCAAAGATCAAAATGGAATCGGGTAGTTGATTTATTTTAAAATTCAAATTTCATGTTTTGCTTTTTGATATATATCAACAAAGTATTTATAGATTGTATTATGTGAAATACAATCAATGAAGTATAACTAGGGAAGGTGGAAACTCTATGAACACCAAATTTGTTTTAGTATTTCCAAGCTTCAAAGTCTTTACTTCTAGAAGGCCTCTAATGGCCCTTTTTTGTAATATATATCCACACTTTTTAATATATATTTCCAAATTCTTATAATATATATATAACACAATATTGAAACTTTAATATTCATAAATATTTGATTAGAAAATATAAAGATTTGATTAGAAAATGAAAAACAAAAATGAAAATTCATATATAAAATTTTAACATATTTTTAAAATTAAACTTTACATATATAAACTTCAAACATTTTTATAGATTTAAAACATTATTCTTGTTCTGATTGGAAAAAACTAAATAGTACTACTCTTGTAATATGAAAATATAATAAAAGTCAATGATATGGTTGGTTCATAGCAACAACAAATTGGAGCAAATGTTGCCATAGATAGGGTATTGATTTATTAGACTTTAATGTTTAGTGTGGGGTTGAAGGAAAACATACATGCATTAAAAAAAAAATCATATCCACAACTACAAAGTGAATAGTATTAAGCTTTTTTACTTAAATAATTTTTAAAATAATATTTAGTGTAGTTTAGAATTTGTTTTATAGTGATATTTTAAATAAATATAATGAAAATATTTGTAATAAATTAAGTATTTGTAATAATGAAATAAAAATATTCACATTTTAATTTAATATCATTCTAATTTAAAACTTTTTATTTGAGAAATTAGTTCCCAAGCTCCCATTTCCTTGATATGAAAGCTCTAAAAAATCTCCAAATTCCCAAAACAGTCCCACTGAATTGATGAAGTTTCCTACTAGTTCCCAAACTTCTTAAACTTGGGAAACTAGTTTCCTAGATTTACAACTATGGTATTTCCTTTCTTATTTATTAGTACTTTTTAATTAATTTATAAAATATTTATACTACACCATTTTAAATATTATTATAAAATAAATATTTAAAATATAAATAACTATATTAATATCAAAATAATATATTGAAAAGATGTCATTAATTTAAAAACAACATGTAAACAGTCCAGAACATTACATTAATTTCAAAATTGAAAAGGCTAGCTTCCAAACTGCTCAACCCGGAATCAAAATTGCCTACACGTTGTAAAACACAGTTTTGGAAAGCATTATCCATAGTGTCGAACTCAAAATAATACCTTATTGCTAGAAGTTAAATATACATAAAAATACCGGTGGATGGGGTGATACTAACGTGATAATTGGTTATACTTGGTCATCTCTTCACTGTTCCGTAGCATGAAGAGATTAATTATACAAAGTGTGAAGGCTTCTTGTGCTCACTCCATTAGTGCTCCTCGGGCAATGCTAACTTTCGTGGTACAAGGGTCCATTAGTGTTCCTCGTGCAAAGCCTCCACCAGGGAATAGATTCCACTCTTCCGATTTAGCAATTAACCCTGAATTGGATTCCGAGTACTGGTAAACCAGGGAAACAAAATATCACAAAATGGTGGATCTTTACTAGAAAACTAAAACCATGACGAGCAAGGTTCTAAGGTTATAGTGGAAAGAGATGAAGCCTATAATGAGATCTTGGTCCAATTGAATGACACGCAGATGTTCTCTTGCCTCAACTTTGTCCACCTGTCATATCATAAGAAAATTGTCTTCTTGCTTTAAACAATTTAATTTGTTGTTTTCAAGTCTCTGTGGTGAGGAGTTTTGCATATGTTGTTCAGATAATCCACCGTTAGTGTCATTTGGTAGTAGACTTTGAATCTAATATATTTAGTTTATGGTTTAACTCTCTATCTTAGATTATCTAGATATTATTTTTTTTGGTTGTTAATGGTAAATCAACAACAACATAAAACATGTATAGTTTTTTTCTATTAATATAAAATTCTACCTATTAAATTACTTTCCCTTTCTTTTTATATATAATTTTTTTTTTTTCTTTCTAAATTCTTAAGTTGATTTTTCATTTTTCTTTTCAAATTTCTAAATCTATTGTAATTAACTATATAATTAAAATTAAAAATTCAATTTCTAAAAATTTAAATATATATTATTGAAAATGTGGTTTAATAACAAATAATAAAATTAAAAAAATAAATTATATATACTTGAAAGTGTTATTTATATATATAATTAAAAATTTAATTTATAAAAAAATAAATATATATTCTCATAACCCAATCAAAAAGCGAACCAGTTGTCCAAGGAATCACTGGAATGTTATGTGGATTATTTTTCTGTGCAGGAATTTAGGGACGACCAGGAACTAGAAAGCATGGAATTCCATTTCAAAAAACTTTTGATCTTGTTCCATTACGACTGATAATATTTTGTGTTTGGTTCAGCATCTTAATGCTAAATGGGTGTTCCAGAATATCTTTGTTAGTGTTTTGACAGTATATAGTATATGGATAACTGTATAAGACTTTTTTTTATTTTGAAGCTGTATATGCAAGAGATCTACATAGTTATCATG
>JASDQU010251432.1:0-16470 GCA_032191745.1 Picea mariana
GATGAGGTAACGTGTGATGTGGTGCCACTCAATGAATGTGGATGGTATTAGTCAGTCCTTATTTGTATGATCAGAAAGCAATATTCTACAGGGAACATAATCAATATAACTTAACCAAAGAAGGCAATGAATATGTTGTACATGCTCATCACTTAAAAGAAATGCAATCTCTTCAAACAATGGAACAATTAAGGAAGGCAACTTATGCAAGAAACACACCTATAATTGTGCCAAAACAAGCAATTGATCTTAAGCATGAACATGAGATCATTGTATAATGGAAGTTCAATCATACTTTGCTTCAAGATAAGATCATGTCGTGCAAGTAATACAAACATATTAGCTCATTTGCAGTCATATTTCTGATGTTATCATTGCTAATGTTTTCAACATGGATGGTAGTGGATTTAGTATGATGTGACAGAGTACAAGTGGCTAACAATATGTTTTTAGTTGTCATGGTTGTTTTGAAACTGATCTTGATGAGACAGGTGAAAATGATAGAGTTTAAAGACAGACAACAAGTGGGATGGCCTATCCCTAACTTGATGACTGGTTAGTACCATTTTGGAGGACCAAAACATCTTAGTGGGGAGGCGTGATCCAAAATGGATCCAGGAAGGCCTAAAAAATCAAAGTTCTTGGAATCGAATGAAACCAATGCCATTGCCTCTGTCTTTGTTGGCCCTTGAACAATGTTTGAGGAAACGTTGGTCGTGTTTGACCACTTTTGGAAATTCAACCGGCTAGTCAAAGATGGAGCGCCCAGGCGGAGCTGAGATCACTAGATCTCACTAATTTTGTGAGCTTGTGGACCTAGAAAAGGGTTTACTAGGGTTTATGTAATGGGTTATGGGATGTCGGCCCATGGGATTACCCATGATTAGGCCTTTTTGTAAATTTATAAATAAGTAGCTAAGCGATGTAAGAAGTAGTGTGTAGTTGGATATGTGCACAATATGTTGTAGTGGTAATGTTGGATTAGTGCAAGAGGTTGTAAGTTGCTTTGTGCAGATAGATTGTGTAAAGTAAGGCTCTGTGCTACTAAGGAGTTGTCTCTATGCCTTGAGCTAATTTTGGGAAGGAGGATCTGGCACGCTGCGTGCAGATCTCCTATCCTCTCCGTAGTTTGGCTCTATGGCTTTGTGCACATGAGTGACCGAATTTAAGAAGATTGAAGACTAATAAAGAAGAATAGGAATTTGGTGGATGTATCCACACACTGGGGCGAACCATGTATATCATGTGTCTTGATGTGCTTTGTGCGATGTGGATTATGTTGTTTATTTTCTTAGTGTTGTTGTTATGTATGATGAATGCATCTGATGTAGTTGCTTAGTGCTTAAAGGTATTAAAGATAAATGAATGCTAGATCTAAACTAATACTATGTGCTAAGTGATTGAAAGTTCTTGATCTTGATTGTTATTGTGTCGATATGTAATAAGTGTTTAATATGTGATGTGAATGAGACTCATGAACTAATGCATATTGTTGGCTAATTGTTTTTCTAAGTGTTGTAATCATAGATCTGTGTCCCATCTCAGTTGTAGACACCTGAGTCCTGCAACCCCCCCTTCTTCTACCTCGGGTGAGACTTCATCTACTTCGTAGGTGTTTCCGAAAGGGCCGGTAGTTAGGGATTTGTTGGCGTGTTGTTGAAGCGTTGAATCTTGGGTCTGCCCCTGTGCCAACAAATGGTTCTATTGTCAAGACTTGAAACTTTGATTGTTGGGAACTGAAGAAAATAGAAAATCTTTGTGCATAGATCTATTGATGTAGTGCATAGTATTCTAATTGACTTGCGAAGCTCTATGCTAAGAAAGAGACCTGATCTAAAGAAAAAAGGTAAGATCTTAAATATTTGTGCTCTAGTAAGGGTAAGATAAGTGGAAATGTTTTCTTCGAAAACATGAAACTAGGTACGTTTGATAGACTTTGTTCTATTCTGCAAGCTAGGGCATAGTTAGAAGAAAGAGTTGATCTGAATAAATTTGATAGAAATAGAGAAAGATATGTTATTCCTATGCATAGAAAGAATTTTTGGACTAATAAGTGGATGTAGGAACCTAGAAAGAATTTTTATAGATTGCAGGTCCAACACTGTGATCCCAGTGTGCAGTGTAGGAGAGGTTGGGGTTCGTTTAAAAGAAAGAGAGTATTGACACTATGTTATAATTGCAGAAGACTAGGACATATTGCTAAAGAATGCCCTGGTACAGGTCCTATTTGTCTTTATTGTAAAGTTATTGGTCATGAGGTTGAGGATTGTCCAAGAATGATTGCTAAAGTTGAAAAGATGAACACGAGACAAGAAAACTCTGAAGAAAGTCAAGAGGATAAGAGAATGTTGGGGAACCATAAAGAGAAAGAGTTAGAGACTATGTTAGTACAGTTAAAAGAAGTAATGGATGATCATAGGGACATCAGTTTACCAGAAATCCTGAAAGAAAAATAGTGCATAGTTACAAGAATAGAAGACTTCGACATAGACTATGTATTGGATGAAGAAGCACACATGAATATTATGCCAGTAAGCACTTGGGAAATTTTGGGAAATCCTTCTATGATACCTTAATTGGGAAGTATAGGTTGTTTTTAAAGGAAAGATGATAACCCTATGTGGAAGAGTTACTAATATACCTATGATTTCTCATGAAACATCGATAGAAGAGGAATTTGAAGTCATTAAATTTGTTGAGAACAATGCCCCTTTTCCACTTTTGTTAGGAAATACTTGGATTGAGAAGGATCATATTAGAAGGAAAGCAGAGGAGGAAGCTATAGAACAGAAAAAGAAAGAACTAAGGGACACCATAACCAGAAAAATAGAGCGACTAATAGAAGAACAATAGGACAAGTCAAAGAAACAGTGGGAAAGAGAATTAGTTGTCGAGGTTGAAAGAACACAAAAAGGTTTGAAGGACCTATCCATGCAAGAAAGAAGAATACCTACCCCGGAGTTAATAAGAGAAGAGGTATTACCTTTGAACCCTTTGAAAGAACATCACCAGTGTGAAGCTACCATGCTAAGAGAAGATAAGAATAAGAATGGAAAGAGGAATCCAGAAGCCTAGATCACAGGAAAGAAGGCAAGAAAGCTCAGTAAGAAGAAAGCCAATTTAGAAAAACTACAGAAAGTTCCATAGAAGACTTCGTAGGAGGTAGGCTTGCAGGCCCTAAACCTCTTCGAAACAACAGAACCACGTAGAATGGGACTTTGCCACGATGAAGCTATATGACCATTGCAGGCACCTCGACCGTTAGAATGACGCTTGAAGCAAGAAAAGGTGGAGGTCATGGAGAAACTATGAGTTGTGCAATCTTGCGTAACTGCCTACGAGAAGGAGAAAAGTGAAATTCGGGCGATGTTCGAGGAGGAAAAAGCAAAGATACATAAAGAAAAAGACCAACTTCTCCCAGAGAAGATTGCGGTCAAAGAAGCGGTAACTAAAGCACTTTGATCTAGGTCAGGCTTGGCATAGGAGGAGCAAGAGTCAGTTGATATGCAAGTGGGGAAGCTCGCTGAGGTCATTCAACTGCTTCAAGCATGGGTAATGGAGTTGGAGCTTCAAGCAGTACCTAGCACTCTGCAGAAAGTGCGCGACCAAAGGGAGGAAGCCGCTAAGAGCGTAGTTGGAAGGATCAAGGTCCTCGCATTAGGATGTAAGCAGTTGAGTGATTGAAGTGCGCAAACCTATGAATGCCTCACAAAAGATCTGGAACTGAGGAAACTGGAAGCACAACTCCAAGAGAAGTAGAAGCAGGCATGCACCGTGCACGACAGATGAAGCTACTCACTGCGGTCAAGCGAATGAAGAGATCATAGGAGCAGTGCATAGTCCAACAAAATATTACTTCCATCCAGAGAAGAGTCATGGAAGTTACATAGAGACTACATCCATTGCAGAATGAATCCTGTACAATTTTTGAAGAGATTGAAGGACAAGGCTCGCAGCTAGACCAAATGGTTACGACAGTGGAACAACACCTAGAAGGGCATGTTACAGAGAAAGTGATTCAGGATTTCACTAAGGAGGAAGATCTGGCGATGCAACAAGTCGAGGCAACTCGAGATAAGAATGAGGCATTTGAAGCAAGATTGCCTAGATGTCAGTGACTCGAGAAGAGTCACAGGTGAGTGTTGGGGGCATGTTGGCCCTTGACCAAGTTTTGAGGAAACATTGGTTGTGTTTGACCACTTTTGTAACTTCGACAAGCTGGTCGAAGATGGAGCACCCAGGTAGAGTTGAGATCGTGGGATCTCACTTATGTTTTGGGCTTGAGGACCGAACAAAGGGTTTACTAGGGTTTATGTAATGGGTTATGGGATGTCGGCCCATGGGATTACCCATGATTAGGCCTTTTTGTAAATGTATAAATAAGTAGCTAAGCAATGTAAGAAGCAGTGCATAGTTGGATATGTGCACAATATGTTGTGAGTGGTAATGTTGGCTTAGTGTAAGAGGTTGTAAGTTGCTTTGTGCAGACAGACTGTGTAAAGTAAGGCTCTACGCTACTAAGGAGTTGACTCTGTGCATTGATCTAATTTTGGGAAGGATGATTTGGCATGTTGCGCACATATATCATGTCCTTTGCGGAGTTTGTCTCTGTGTCTTTGTGCACAGGAGCGAACAAATGTAAGAAGATTGAAGACTAATAAAGAAGAAGAAGAAGTTGGTGGACATATCCCCACACTGGGGTGAACCACATATATCCTATGTCTTGATGTGCTTTGTGCGATGTCGATTATGTTGTTTATTTTCTTAGTGTTGTTGTTATGTATGATGAATGCATCTAATGTAGTTTCTTAGTGCTTAATGGTATTAAATATAAATGAATGCTAGATCTGAACTAATGTTATGTGCTAAGTGATTGAAAGTGCTTGATCTTTATTGTTACTGTGTTGATCTGTAATAAGGGTTTAATATGTGATGTGAATGATACTCATTAACTAACACATATTGTTGGCTAAGTGATTTACAAAGTGTTGTAATCACAGATCTGTGTCCCATCTCGGTTGTAGACACCTGAGTCCTGCAACCCCCCTGCTTCTACCTCAGGTGAGACTTCATCTTCTTCGCAGGTGTTTCTGAAAGGGCCGGTAGTTAGGGTTTTGTTGGTTCATTGTTTAAGCATTGAACTCTGGGTCTTCCCCTATGCCAACAGTCTCGTTGCACTGATTCCATCCATATAATTTTTTCCTCAAACAGACACCGTATGTGAAAGTTATCGTGTTCTGATCAAATTCCCAAACAAGAAAAAAGTCAATAGTCAAAGTCAACACTAACGTCTGTAGTATGACAGGTGACATCATACTGACGTGGAATCACCAGGAGGTGACACGAGTCACTCAAATTCAGAATGTTTGGGTTGAGTTGGCACCTGTACGGATTTGACATGTGGCACTATACGTATGACATGTGGCAGTCCATACATGATGTGGCCCAATGGAAGGCTGACATGTGGCAGTATGGATGACAGTTGGGTTGTAGGGATGCTAACATGGTAGGATTATTGTGCAGTATAGACATGACATGGCACGACACATGGTTGTACGAAAGGTGACATGGCAGGTGACTGGGATGTACAGAAGCTAATGTGGCAACTGACTGGGTTGTACGGTGGTGATGTGGCATGTTGACTCGATGCTGACTATGTTGGTGACCATGTGGTACGGTCTAATCACAAAGTGACATGTGGCCTAATCATAGGGTGCCACGTGGCACCCCAGATTTTGTCAATATCGGTTAATTCAAAAATTTTGTTACTCTGCGGTAATCTAACACCAGACCTCCACCTGCACTGAGTCTCTGCAACCACCGTCAAACCGGTGAGCTACTAGTTGGTTCTTAATCCATGACATGTGGCAGTATGGATGACAGTTGGGTTGTAGGGATGCTAACATGGTAGGATTATTGTGCAGTATAGACATGACATGGCACGACACATGGTTGTACGAAAGGTGACATGGCAGGTGACTGGGATGTACAGAAGCTAATGTGGCAACTGACTGGGTTGTACGGTGGTGATGTGGCATGTTGACTCGATGCTGACTATGTTGGTGACCATGTGGTACGGTCTAATCACAAAGTGACATGTGGCCTAATCATAGGGTGCCACGTGGCACCCCAGATTTTGTCAATATCGGTTAATTCAAAAATTTTGTTACTCTGCGGTAATCTAACACCAGACCTCCACCTGCACTGAGTCTCTGCAACCACCGTCAAACCGGTGAGCTACTAGTTGGTTCTTAATCCATATGCAACAGGATTTCGTTTTATTGGGAGTGTTGGCACCAGGCTGAAGTGGAAAGAAGGACGATCATTGGAAACAAATCGTGCACAAACAGAAGTAACAGCTAGAGAAAGAACAACACACGCGCATGCAAGAAAGCGTGCACAAGGAAAGTGACAGCTAGAGGAAGAACAACACGTGTGCATGGGAGGAAGACCTAACATTGGTAGGGTTAGGGTTTTGGTCATTTTCGGTAAGAAGGCGGAAGAGCCTAAAATGTATAAATATAGATACACAGGTATCATATAGGGGTTGGTTGATTGGGTTCGATATACTAGGTTGGTGTTTTTATAGTAAGTTTATTGTTTTGTAAGGGTTCGGGTTCTTATAAGATTCCATTAGAGTAATACATGAATGGAGGCGTTATGTAATATTGTTATGTACCAATTTCGTATGATGTTGATCTAGAATGAAGGAGAGAAGGTAGATATGAGGATTAGTTCGCAGGCTGTAGATCCTGGTGCGATCTAGTTTGCCTCATATAGATCTTACCCATAAGAGGGGAATTGTAAGCCTGGGGCGCTGAAAATGCAGAACTACCATAATAAAAGAGCCAAGAGCCAAATATTTGTGGATTTATCCCAAGAGGGGGTGAACCATGGTAATATCTATGTAATGTGATGAATGTATGCATCTCTTTACTTTCTTTCAGCAGTTTATTGTTATGCTTAATAAATGAGTTAATATACTATTATGGAACACAATTATGCTACTCGGGAAGTAAACTATGTAATGGAAATGTGTACCCGTGAGGAATAGGTAGATTACCTTCACAGTTCATAGTGCATGGCTCTGGTTAACAAACCCCTATCTCATACTCAATCCTAGTCTATAAACACCCGAGTCTTACAACCACCCATTTAACGCTATCTCGGGTGAGACCATGCAGTGCATTCTGTGTACTGTGTTTCCTTCTGGTTTACCAGGAGGGCCAATAGTTTTATAGGATTTGTTGGTACCCTGAAAGATATGAACCTTGGGTCAACAACTCAGGTAGTAGAAGAGAGCAGTTAACACCAAAAAATGGTTTTGTTGTCATGTTAAGAGGAACAAGAGAGGACTGAGTAGGTGAGATAGAGTGAATGAGAAAAGAATGAGCAAAAAAAAAGAACAATGAGCCATTAGAAGGGAATGTTGATACCTTGGAACCCCATGAAAGTAGAAATTGAAGGTTGGTTGAGAAACAAAGAACTAGAGTTTGCACAAAAAGACAATAGAAACCCTAGCATTACACCGCGTAAATATCTAGATAAATATGTATTTACTGATTTACATGAAGTATTTTTCTATGATTTTCCCCATCTACTATAGGAGTGGATACTAAGGTTGAAATATAACCATGCGATGACCTGGATCCAACAGATAGATTGGACCCAAGTACAGGTTGAGTAGTTATAGCAGGTGAACAAAAAATTCACCCGCGCAATTGACTTTTGGCTTGACACTATTGTGGTAGGCTTCATCACAGAGTTTGCAGTCGACACAGCGAATTCATACAGTAAAGTAGAGAAATAATTTCTACGTGAACCTCGAGGAAGGTACATTCGATCACTGTATACTTCTATTAAGATATTTCTATATAGAAAAGGTGTAATGACAATGGAATCACACAGCTAGACTTACCTGCGTGCATGGGGGAAGGGGGGAAGCACTGATAGAGAGAGGATAAATGGAAGAAGGTGAGGATAAAGGCAATAAGGAGGAGGAACCCTTGGACCCAATCTTGATGGATGATGACCAGCTTAAGTAGATCTCGTCATCATCAGGAATGACGCGTAGCGGAGTACCCTACCAATATAAGGTGAATAGCAAGAAGAAAGCCATAGCCACAAGGGAGGGCTTGGCGAGCGATGAGGAATAGGTAGAGGATCTCCGGGATGTGGATCAGATTGAGGAAATCCTGCGTGCAACTTATGAGAGGAAAACAAGAGGCCCAAGAATGGGAGGAGAAGGCAACCATCCTATCCATATTAAAGTCAGTGTGGAACCCATAAACCCATGTGCGACTAATACACCAAAGAGAACACCATCGTTTAGACAACCGAAGTTCGTAGGAAGTCCGACAGCAAGAAGTACATCTACCTTAGGAGAAAAAACTGGAGGAGCCAGTTCAGGGAGTACTATTAAAGTATCTACATTGCGCGACAGAGGTAGTAGTTCAGTATTTGGAATGGCAGGACACGATCCCACTATCAGATTGCCAAAGTTTAGAGGAGAAGCAACAGAATGACCTGAGAAGCATTTGTTCATTTTTGCAAAGATATGGGAATCGAAGCATATCATGGATGAAGATACCAAACTCGTGCAGCTAGCGATCATGCTAAGAGACCGCGCACTAGACTGGTACATGAGTCTAGACACAAACAATGTCCCTGGGACGACGAGGACACTGGAAGACATTAAGAAGATACTGATTAATGAGTTACAGAAGCCAAGATCAAAGGATCAGTACATGAATGTGATGATTGAGATAAGATAGAAACTAGGAGAGTCTGTATGGGATATTGATTAGAGATTCAAGCAATTGAAGGGAAAACTAAAATACCTTATGACCAAGATGTAGCACTGGCACATGTTTGTCAACTCACTACTCCCACATCTAAAATATCCCTTATGATAGAAGAAGTTTCAGACATAGGCAGAGGCTCTGTGGGAAGCCTTGCAACTGGAAGAGAACTAGTACCAGCAGATGGACCCATCTATTGAGGAATTGAAGGAGGATTTGAATAATTTAACATTTCAGCTAAACCAAAATAAGGACAAGGACAAACGAGAAGCCGTTTGGTGCACCACATGTAGAACAGAAGGACACCACAAGAACAAATTCCAAACATTCACACAGTATATGGAAACAGGTATGCCAAACCTACTACCACAGGGAGGATTATGGTGTGAAATATGCAAAAAACTGGGTCATGACCCTGATCACTACACGATGATGCAAAAATACCAGACAGTTCCAAAGAATTCATATTGCACCTTTTGTAAGTCAGTGGGCCACGATGACAAATATTGAAGAACTATGGAGCTAATACAGGAAAGAAAATCATATGAATATAGAGTACAGGCCAAAATGATTACTGGGCAAGAAGCACCCCAGTTCAATCAAGCCCCAACCCCATACAACACTGCACAACAACAATATAATATTACGCAACAACCCTACAATAACATGCAGACGCAGTACAATCCGGCACAACCCCAGTACAATACCGTGCAGTATAATCAGGCACCACAGTATAACACGCCGAGAGGTGATCGCGTAGGCTACAGAGAAGCAGGACGAGCCAGAGGAGGTTTCAGACATGGTAGAGGACCAGTCACATGTCACAATTGTCAGCAACCAGGACATTATGCATGAGAATGTCCACTGTCGCCAACGACTTGTATGTATTGTCAGACATCGGACCATGATACAGAGGAATATACGACACTACTAGTAAAGATTTAGGAAAAGAGGAACCATAATAATCAGAATGTTTAGTGGATTTCAGCTAAAGCAAGGGATGACAGACAAAACATCAACATAGTCACTCGTGGAGGAACCAAAATAGGAAATAACGTAGTTCGACAGGAACCGACACAGAACTAATGGATAAAGAAGAACACTAACCCCAAGAAGCAGTTCGATGTGCCTAAAGAAAAAGATACTTTTAGGGAAGCCAGACAATAATTTCATAAGGAGGACATAGTGTTGACTTCGACTACGCAACCAGTCAAGGAAGTCTTAGAATATGAGATGCCACCATCGCTGGATCATACCAACAGAATGCAACCCAAGGGACAAGTAAGTTCAATCAAAGGTTTTTTTCAATCATGCATAAAACTATTAAGTGATCCTTCATCTATTAAAATATTTCAAAACATACTAGAGAAATGTAGCAGCGAGACGAAAGAAAATCTGAAACCAAAAACCGTCAATCACCTACACACCTAAAGAAGAAAAAGTAGGGAATTTAGACTGAATGCTAACATTGGGGATTTCAATGTGGGAGACATTATACTAGACCTAGGATCTGAAGTGAATGTGCTACCCAAGAATACCTGACAATGCAGCAGCGAGACGAAAGAAAATCTGAAACCAAAAACCGTCAATCACCTACACACCTAAAGAAGAAAAAGTAGGGAATTTAGACTGAATGCTAACATTGGGGATTTCAATGTGGGAGACATTATACTAGACCTAGGATCTGAAGTGAATGTGCTACCCAAGAATACCTGACAATGCATGGGAGAGCCAACATTGGGATACTCAAATGTCCAATTAAAATTAGAAAACTAGCATAGAGTCCTACCAATAGGTATACTGAAAGGAGTAACAATAGATCTTGATGGAGTGAACAATAAAGAAGGCTTTGAAGTAATTGAAATAGTAGATGGAAGAACACTGTACTTGACACTACTTGGTCTGGATTGGGCGTTTGACAACCAGGCCATAATTAACTTGAAAATAAGGAAAATGACATTTGAATCTGGAGACTACAAATTCATAGCACCACTAGACCCATCAGAAGGGAAGAGGTTCATAGAACCCTCTTGCCTAGACTTAGAAGAGATCGACCAATTGTACAGAACAACTGCACACGATGAGGATTACGTAAACCCAACTACAGACAGGGTACTCAGTTGGTGGTGCATTACTTCATGCGCAATAGGCTCAGACACTAGGTTAGAGAACTGGCAGCAGAGACTACATGAAGTCTCCACGAGAAGATGTGCAAGAATTGACCGGGTAGTAAGGTGGATAGGCGTAGAAATCAAAGAACCACCTAGTTTCCACGGACTAAATGATTTGGAAAAATTCTTGACACAATATGAAGACGAAGTATTTGAGAACCAAAGACTACTAGCACTGGATTTAGCACTCAAGGCCACACCCACAAGATGGTGAGGTGCACACAAGGCGACCATCACAAACTGGTATTTATGTAAGCGCTTACTGTGCATAAGGTTCGATGCAGAACATGCATACAACAAACAATAGAAATACAAGGGACTAGGAACAACCACATAACACTTGGCGAAGTGCAAGGCATTGTGGAAGATGACACCACCAGAGGAATGGCCTCATCACTTCATACATACTTTACAGGGTGTACTAGCAAACTGGTATACACATCAGGAATTGCACAAATGAACTACAACATGGAAGACATTACAACAAAACTTTATAGTCACTTTCTCATTCGGGCATGAGAACCTCAACATAGATGTAGCTTTGAAATGGATCAGAGGAATCATATTCATTGAAGAACCGAAAATAGAACTTATTATAGAAGAGAAACAATGGAATAAGAAGACAGTCAAGGAACTACTGTCATGTTACCATGTACAGGAGGAAGCATCGGAAGAAGATGACCCACGTGATATCCAGATCAAAGAAGGCGAAGGCGAAATATATGTGGAAGGACCACCCAGAGAATCAGAAGTCATTTCTGCACCAATAAAGATCAAGAAGGTTAACATCGGAACAATAGAGCTGCCCAAAATGGCCAGCATTGGAGATTAGTGAGATGATCAGATAGTAGAAAGCATCAGAGAATTGTTGCGTGAATATAGCGACCTTTTTCCCACAACATTCACAGAGATGAAGCGTATAGCTAGAGAATTAGGAGAATTGAAGAGACCACTCAAATCCGACGCGATACCTATCAAACAACGATCCTACAGACTAAATCCCATATATAAATAGAAAGTTAAAGATGATATCGACAGGATGCTCGAAGTTGGCATCATCGAACCACTCGAGGAATCATAACGGATAAGCCTGATGGTAGTATAGGACAAGAAACAAGGATGAGAGATTAGGATAGGCATCGACTTGAGGAAGTTGAATGATGCATGCCTACACGATCCATTCCCTACACCGTTCACGGATGAAGTGTTAGAGAATGTGGGGGGACACGAATCTTACTCATTCACTGATGGATTCTTAGGCTACCATCACATTAAGAGAGCACAGGAGCATAGACACAAGACCACCTTTGCGACGGAATGTGGATCTTATCAGTACACAGTCATGTCGTTTGGACTGAAGAATGCACCCACCATATTCTCCAGAGTGGTCATCGTAGCATTTAAGGAATTCATCCATCAGTGTCTCAAAGTATACCTCGATGATGGGAGGTTTACAGTCTATTGAAACACCATGTGGAAGTGCTACGACTAATGTTGGAACGATGTAGACAGTGCCATATATCACTGAATATCAAGAAATTCATATTTGGAACACCATTTGGGATACTATTGGGCCACATAGTATGCAAACAAGGCTTACTGGTGGATCCGACAAAGATCGCAGTCATTGTGAAATTACCAGCACCAAAAATAGTCCGCCGGTTAAGAGAAACGTTAGGACACACCAGATACTACAGGAAATTCATCAAAGGATATGTGCAGATTACAACACCAATGGAAAAGCTATTAAGGAAGGATATTAAATACGAATGGAATGACGAGTGTCAACATGGTTTGGATACTCTGAAGGAAAATATGGTTACTGCACCAATATTAGTATTTCCAGATTGAGAAAAGACATTCCATGTGCATGTAGATGTATCTATGATAGCCCTGGGAGCTATCTTAGCCCAGCCAGGAGAAAGATACTTGGATCACCTGATAGCGTTCACAAGAAGAAAATTATCAAACTCATAACAAAATTATAACATGACAGAAGGAGAAGGCCTAGCCATGGTTTATGCACTGCAGAAGTTCAGACATTACCTATTGGGAAAACATTTTAAGATGTTTACAGATCAGTCAGCCCTGAAATACCTAGTCAACAAGCCAATGTTGGGGGGAAGAATATGTTGATGGTTATTTTTATTTCAATAATTTGACTTCAAAGTAATAGTCAAACCAGGAAAACAGAATGCAGGACCTAACCACCTATTATGGGTCACAAATGGAGAAGAACCTACGAATTTAGAAGACAACTTTTTGGATGCATATTTATTCTCAGTACAGATTGCTGATGAATACTTTGTAGATATCATTTAGTACTTTACCACATGTACCGCGCCGCAAGAATATACCATCGCGCATGAAGAAGAACTTGGTAGTCTACGCAGGTGACTATCAGATGATTGTAGGACATCTATACAAGATGAGAGCCGATAGCATCTTACGAAGGTACGTATTAGAGCATGAATGACCAAGAATTTTAGCAGAATCCCATGAGGGAATAGCAGGAGGTAATTATGTAGGAAAAGCTACCGTGCAGAAGGTACTATGCGCAAGATTATGGTGGCCAACGATTCACAGGGACTCGAAAGAGTACTGTTAGATATGCGATGTCTGTCAAAGGGTAGGCAAACCCAACAGAAGGGACGATATGCCACTACAACCACAAGTAACAGAATCCATTTGACTAATAAGCAATAGACTTTATGGGACCAATTATCCCACTAGCCAAACGAATAGGGGCAAGATACATCATCACTGCGACGAAATATCTAACAAGATGGGCGCAATCCACACTAGTAAAAGACTACAGTGCAAAGAGAAAAACACACTTATTATTTGAACAAGTAATCACCATATTTAGGTGCCCAAGAGTTTTGATGAGCGACCAAGGCACACACTTCATAAACATCACCATTCGCGCGATGCCCAAAGAGTTTAAAGTCCATCATCAAAAGAGCACACCATATCATCCACAGGAAAATAGCACAGTAGAAGCCTTCAACAAAATTCTCGAGAACGCACTAACAAAGATCTATAACGTCAACAGAGATGACTGGGACCTCAAAGTACCAGCAGTATTATGGTCGTATAGGATGACATGCAAAACATTGACATGGCACACACTATTAAAACTAGTCTATGGCCAAAAAGTAGTAGTGCCATTAGAGTTTTTAGTACCTAGCTTACGCATAACAACTATCACACAAATGATAGAACGAGGCACAATACAGGAAATATTGAATCAACTATTTTCAATGGAGGAAGACCGAATCCTGGTAGGATTCCATAAACAAGTGCAGCAAGCTAGAGACAAATCTTGGCACAATCGACACATCAAGAAGAAGACATTCAAGGAAGGAGATCTAGTATTGCTCTATGACAGCAAATCGTTTCAGCACCCAAGAAAGATGAGAATGCATTGGTTAGAACCATACGAGTTAAAATATGTAACATATGGAGGAGTTGTATAGTTAAGAGATTTAGAAGGCGCAGATGTCAGAGGAATGATCAATGGGAGTCGACTGAAGCTTTACAAGGACAATCGACCACCCACTGTGCAGCAAAAAAAAATAAAAAAAAATTGAAAAGCATGAAGCATGCTAGAGATAGAAAAGCCACATGACGTTTGAAACATAAATGCAGCAAAGGCAAGGACAATGGTTACATACCAAATAAAAATGAGCGGGTAACGGAAAGTCGGCAAAAGCAGTATGATAGGACAACACTAAGAGAAATTAAAGCACGACAAGGACTGATGGAATATCACATTAAACATGCCAACTAGAAATGACAAAGTAAGCGTAATGGCAAGTACGAAACTGCCACAGATGCATTGAACCCACAGTTATGGTGCATTAATTGCATCAAGGAGGAAGCATCCTCGACAAGATTCATGACAAGCCCATACAATACGCGAGCACAGGAGTGACTGGTCTATTCGCTAAAGGAGAACAGGGAGAGAGCAATAGCAACCAGAACGAATAGAGTGAGACCACAGAGCTCACCAAAATCATTCGAACCCAGAAAATGTTCGACAGTCACCACTATGGCACCACCGAAGCTCGCAGAACCAGGCCAGACAGCCAGATCGACCATGGTTAAAACTAGGTCACAAGGAAAATTGGAAGAAAACAAGAAGTAGCAGCTGAAGATCATCGATATCGATGAGATCCCATACCCATAGATGATACCGATGAACTCTACACCGATACTAGAATAGATTCAGCAACCATAAGCAGAGGCCATGAAAGAGGATATGCCAGCAGTGGCGTAGGAGCCTTAGAACGAGGAAGTAGAAACACAATGGGAAGTGCAACTAGAAAGCACTGAAGCAACCATGGAATTTAACGAAACGACAGAGAATCTGGGAGCAACAGTGCAACTAGACAAGTCACAGGCACCCAGCCTCGGTCATCCAACAGAGGAGACCATTGGAACTACCTCGTCTTGGCTAGAGTGGCTTATGGGGGAGCAACTGGGATTTGCTAGAAATTTTAACCAGCCACCACAACATGAAGACAAAGCTCAGATATCGAGCTCACCATGTAAGAAACCTACAGTAGAAATTTTGCTACCACGCAGGTAGAACCGCAGCCACTGGGTCACATCGGGAAGCTCAAGTATTCTGACCATGATGTATCTGATGAAACCAAGTACCCGGAACTTGTGCCGAGGGTTTTTATGCAGAGCATAACTGTAAACCAACTTGGTGAAACAATCATCCAGCCACACCAGTGGGTAGTTGGGATGGACAGAACAAGAATCTTAGGTTTGTTAAAGCTACCACACTTTGGCAGAGGCCGGTACAGGACAATATGCGTCAATAAGTTGTTAGCAGTCATGTAGGGAGGGGATATATGGCTGGATAAACTCATTCCCATAACTGTTGAGCTCATCATGCAGATAACAGAACTACCCATTCAGGGTATGGATCCCACACTGATTCTGGACGATAAATCTAAGGAGAAAGCATTGGCAGAGGAAATGAAGAAGAAATATGGCACCGCCAGGGGAACAAGAGGCATCATAATCAAATAGATCAACAATACAACCACACAATTGGGTGCAAATATCTTATCCTTCAAATTAATAAGAAAATGCCACAAAGACGAAGTACCCATAGGAGTCATTGCAGTTGCAGCTCAGTGCGCAGAAGGCACCTTCATGAGTTGGGTGCCATATCTATTGAATTTGTTTCAACTAGACTACAAGGATGCGCAGGACCTAGTGTTATAACCCTAAATTGCACTATCCCTGCTTACCTGGCATCAGGCCTACTCATGACTCTTCCTAGCCAAAGCCATGCTGAACAAATCCTCAAAAAACCACTTAAAACAAGCAACCCGCGCCCTAACTTCTCACTGGGCGCGGGCATCCGCTTGCTGTCCTTATACTGCACGCGGGCATCCGCGGGCTAACCCAAAACAGCCCGCGGGTACCTAACAAAGCAAAAAATCAGGAAAGTTTCCACCAGGACACGAGGCTTTTTG
>JASDQU010251433.1:0-15278 GCA_032191745.1 Picea mariana
TCATCATACCAAAGGTGTTTTTTAAGGGGGCGACATCTCCAAGTATTTCGTCATTCGGGACTAGTTGGTATTTATAGTTAGTCTTTGGAAAACCCTTGCCACTTGTATGCTAACCACCTATCTAGTTTTGAGATGTTAGATTCTTTCCACTCTTAATGTTACATTGTATTTAATGATATCTAGTTCATGTGAAAATACATTTTTATTCACTTGTAAGTCTTGAAAGTGTTGTCGAGTATGAGTGAGGGACCACAATGATCCCTATTTATGAATTGAAATCAACTTTATTGACCATGCCTATGAGCTTCCATAACTAGAGGTCTCATTTTGACAACTCTATTCACCAACACCAAAGCTACTCTGCATTTCTTCATTTAYAACCCCTAAATATTCATAGAGAACCTCCTTGGAGTGATTGTGCRAGTCGATCTTGGCGTTGTCCTACTCATCCTCCTAAGTCTCTTGCTTCTTTTTACATTGGTWATATCTAGCCTCACATCAATCAATGTTGATTCAATGTCTAGTAGCGATGCATAGCATCAAACTAGGGAACTTACAAATAGATAAACTAGGGAACTTACAAATAGATCCTGRAAATGCATTCCTTTGTTTTCTTCARTCCAAATTAGCTATTGAGGCACATTAMTATTTKAGAGTTKCCATGCATTTTGCAAGACAAATMGTAGACACTRGATCTCTTCTCTTTTAGAAGCACAAGAAGAAATACTATCTACTCAAAATATAAATGGAGAGAGCAACTGAGTCCACTTGTCTCTTTGCATGGTTAATAAAACCCAAATATCACATTTAGTTTATTGCTCTTTCTTGTACATATTCCTCCATAACCTCACATGCTCACRTTTTCTCTCTCATTGTAAATCATGTGCCAAAATGTGAAGTATAAGCCCAAGATTTTAACTTGAGAAGTTATGAGAAGCAAGAATTGAAAAAAAAAAMCTCCTTGCTAGACATTATTCCTAAGCAAGAAGCCCTATTTGAMTYAGTGTTGTAATGAAACTTTCTAGGACTCCTTCTCTTCAACAACTTAAATAAGCCRTATAGCATACAATGCTTGGTATTACAATTGMATTTTGATAATTTCCAAGGCTAMATATTCTTGAGTTGGACAACATAACTCCTAGTGAATTCCATGGAACCCATGGTTTTTGTTAGTGTTGTTGAACTAATATGTTTGAGCAGTTTCTCTAATTTTGAATAGGTTCTTTAGAGGGCTCTTAGAGGGAAGCATAGTAAACACAAGTCATTGCAAGCACTTTAGTACGAATATGGAATTCAACCACCTAGAACAAAATCTTGGTGATCCACTTATAAGTTTTCTTCCACTCTTTCCATAAGCAGTGCCTAGAGATATCAAGGAGAAACCTAGAAGGTGAAGGGTATACCCAAAAACATAAAATTTTGTCAGGCTATATCCAAGATCAACATTGAGAGGCCAACCAACCATGGATAGGTTGTTGGTTTTATTTATAACATCGTGTCTTATCCCACTAGGTGTTGGAGTCAGAAGCCACATAGAAAGTATCCAAATAGTCCATGGTGTGTTTCCATGAGCACCATTCCTGTATTATCATAAGGATTCGTACACAATATGATTGTTAAAAAGATGACCAACATTCGACTCAAGGAGGGGGATCCCATGAATTAGGCCCATGTTAACTTTAGAACCATTTATATACCTAAGGGCCTCAACAACCGAAACATACAAAGCGATAACCAAAGACATTACTGACAGATTAAATGAAAGATCCCCACCCACTAAGATTTTTTTTTTTTTTTTAACTGGGGGAATCGGCAACNACTCGCGGTTCTCGTACTCGCGTGACACGGGGTCGATCCCCAGGCGGCTACCACTATAACCCCAGGTGCAACCACCCAGCCCGCAAGAATGGTGCACGAGTAAGTCCGGGTGAGAATCGAACATGAGACCTCATTTACAAATTTCCTTCCATTTACACGACACTTGCCAATCCGTCTACACCCGTGCGGGCACTAAGATCTTATTTTAATGAATAAGAATACTGAGGTATTTGCAAAGAGGTTTTAAGTAGTGTATAAACCTAGGACCAAACATTAAGGCTTGGGGATTAGACTAGATAAAATTCCATTCCGTGTGGTCATAGGCTTTCTCATAGTCAATGTTGATGAACATGGCATCATTGGTAGAAATTTGGGCCCATCCCATGTCCTCCCATACTGCTATTACATTGTCCAAAATGAAACACCCATAGATAAATCCAATCTATTTCACATTGACGATTTTCAAAAGAATATGCTTAATGAGAAGAACTAATGCCATGGAAGAAATTTTATAAGACATATTACACAAAGTAATGGATATTGAACTCAGGGTGATAAGTTCTGGGTTGCTTTCCTTTGGAATACATTTTACAAGGACTTGATAATCCAATGCCCAACCAAAGACATTTCCAAGAGCTTCCCTATATTCATATAGTAGATCTGGCCCAAAAAAATCCCACACGGTGATGTAAAATGAGAGAGGAAACCACCGAGATCAAGTGCCTTGCCCTCCATTAAGGGATCGCCAATGCATCCAAGGGTAGAGTTAAGTCTCATTTTGGGCATTGGTTTTCATAAACCCTAGAAGGAATGAGCTCTAGACATGTCTGAGTTGCCTCCATTATTTCAGTGAGGTCTTGCATTTGAAAAACCATCTCATTTATAGGACACACACTCTTCAATATGTATATCAAAAATATTTTTAAGGATGAAAATTTATTTTAAAATATAGAAACCTTGGCGAATCTTGTTTTTTTTTTAAACAAAAATTGATAATTTTGTATTATAAAAGAGAGCTGTAACAGTGTTGAAACAATTGAGATTACAAAAAATTCCCTAGGTGCAAATATATCTTCAACATGACTAAAGGGAATAACATCCTTATATTCTCTATGACCGTTGCTTCCGATACAAATTGTTTTCAAACTTCTAGGAGTAGTACCAAACATGGGAGCTTAACAAAAAAGAGTTTCACATTGCATGAAACCTGGGTTAGTTGAGTTTCATATATGTATCCACCTCTTCTTGAGGGTCTTCACTCTTGCTGCATTCTAGCTGTTGGCACAAATACTGATTAAATTCACGAGAGGCCTGAGATTCCATTGAGGGTGCCATTATTTGATGCTCATTGTGTCCAGTTTGCACCTTACGAATTTCCTTACCGAGGGCACAAATTGTCTCAGAGTTCCTATTGAATTTCCTCAAGACATTTTGTAACTCATTGTCCCTTTTTTATTCTTTGTCCTGTAGTGTTATCTCCAGCTGAGCGTTGGATTCACATAGGGTTTCCAGCTCCAATTGCTGTAGATTTAATTTTCCTTTCATGCCTTCCATTTCACAATTTGAGCAGTGACAGAGTGGTTGATTGCGCGGTGCCACATGGAGATATGAGTGCTGAGATAGTATGATGAGAGATGGATGCAGGGTTAGTGGGGAATTGAAGTTAGAAACCAAGAATGTCAAAGAAGTAGTCGGCTGCTCTGCAAACACCTGGAAATGCTAGAGGCAAATTCACCATAAAACTTAGAGGGTTGTGATGGAATCCCCATGTGTGCACACGCGGCGAACCGAGGGAAGGCGTACTTAGATGACGGTGGTTCAGGATACGTGGAGCTAGACCCAAAGGCCACAAGCTGAACCCCATGCGGGAGCACACAAAGGAACAATAGAGCAGACTCCAAATACATAGAGTGATGGCAAATGAAATTAAAATCCCAAATGCGAACGAGCGGTAGGACTGAAAGGCAATAAGGCTTGGGACGGGGATAAGGCATAACATGTGTATGCAAAGTGCTCCATTGTGACCGTGGGAGAGATGAGTTGGGGGTAATGTTCAACCAAGTGCATGTATCCAATGATGAGTGGGTTGAGGGTCAAATCAACCGCAAACTACTTTTTTCTTATGCATAAGACTAAGGTAGGAGGTAGGTGGAAATATTTCCATTTCATATTAGGCATCTTTGTGCCAGTGGTCTTGCTTCCTTAGCTAGTGAATCAACCTCCCCATTATACCAACGAAAAAAATGGTAGTAGTTTACAAAAATGAAATTTTCTTCCTCAGCTTTGATCCTTTGATATATTTGCTGGAGATTTGGGTGAGTTCTTTTGTTGAGCTGGAGCCAACATAGACCTTTAACAATCAACTTCGAATCTCTATGATAATGATACCCAAGTTTTTGTTTGTTTTGATGAGTTTAATCTCCATATATATTGCGAAGGCTTCTGCTTGGTTATTTGAAGTGTATTCGAGACCCCAAGCAAAGTGAAAAATCTGATTTCCATTGGAACAATATATAGCCCCCGCTCGCACCTGATGCCCCTGAAACCTTGGTGAATCTTACTAGTCCTTAATATGCAAACTATAAAATGTTTGACGATATTTTCGTAAAAATATTCAAATTTCTAAGRATTTTATATATTTTATATCAAATTTGAGTTATTTTAAAGGTAAAATAATTTTRTTCTATAGAATTTGGGTGATCACTTTTAGAAAAAATGGAAATTGGCCAATATTGTTTTTGGAAAAAACATGGAAAATTAACCCATGAGTGATATATAGACCCTAAAATTTTCCTTGATGTATATAACAAATTTATATGGCCACCATGTATATTGTAATATTCATTTGCCATACATTCATTTGAATATAACAAATATATCTTTCTCTAAAACATCGCGAGTCATTGGGTACAAGTTTGAAAATATAAAGAATAAATACAAGGTTGAAGGTTCAATTTCAAGAATCAATTGTTTGCATAGTTCAAGAGGATTCAAAGGTTTTCCAATCTGTTATAGATTTCAACTGGAATTATGGTAAAGTTTCTGAGTTCAAAGTGTATAAAGAGAATATGGTCACAACTAAGGAAATAAAGGCTACAACAAAGGAATATAGGTCAAGGAACCCAAGGCTGCCACATAGTAGAAACATATTCAGGTGTAATAAAATATGAGTTGTGGTATTATGATGCAGGAGCATCTCTCCACGTCAGCCAGCCAGCCACGTCAGCGCATGCATTCAAAGTCGAAGAGAGGCGCAACCCTCGTCTTCAATTTTGAATTTGAATGTAATTTAATGTTTTAGGCTGGTGAGCCGTGAAGCCATGCTTTGCACAGCCGTAGAGTAGATAGGCCTTTAATGCTTTGAAGGCTGAGATCTAGATCCGATTTGTGGACTAGACAACCCATTCAATGTAATTGAATAGGGTAGGTAGATTGGAGGGAAGAGCTCGAAGAGCCCCCTCATGTAAAAGATCAATTGCNCTCATTTTGGAATAGTTGGAGTATGCACAAGAGAGAACGAGTGTGCATAGAGAAGGAGCCAGGACTCTGTTAAAGTCTGAGCTCAGGAACACCCTGTAAAAACATGCATTTGCCATTTAATACAAACAACAACTTTTCCTGCATATTTCCTGTGTTGAATGAATGTCTGGATGTGTTCTTCATATGTTGTGAATGTATGTTTAGGCGTTTGCAGGAGTTGTTTTGATTTCAGGCTTGAGAGGTCTTTGAGGCTTCACACTAGGAGGGTGTGACAGAACGTCGCGGGTTCTGATAGCCAGTGCACCGAAGCACTTCTGAACTCTGCGGATTTAGACAAAGGCGTGCTAGGTGGGCACAGAAGCTGAAATCATCAATTCAGAGGATTCTTGAAACTTTGCCAGGTGAGCATTGGGCCAGTGCAAGGAGTGCACAGAGGAAGAAATCTGCTAAGAGTTCAGATAGAAGAAAGAATCATTGAGGATTCTTGATACTCTGCCAGGAGGGCATTGAGACAGTGTGCAGATAGGCACAGAGAAGAAGGGAACTCTATTGAGTTCTGTGATTGAAGAAGAATCCACTGAAGGATCTTCGCAGGGTTGCTGAACACCCTGAAGACTTAGCAAGAGGTTGCTTGAGTGAAGGATAGCCAGGAGGGCATCCAAGTTCTCCATCTGAAGGAGAAGGAAGAAGGATAAAATCCCTTAGAGGCCTGAGTATCTGAAAAGCTCAGAAGAGATAGCATTGTGTGTGTGAAGACTCTGCAGGAGTGCAGAAGTCAGAATCCTTCAAGGATTCGGGAGCTAAGCTCAGGAAGAACAACGTTTTTATACGCGCAGGCGATGACTCAAGTCGAAGAGCTCACAAGTAAAGGAGAACAAAGGTCGAGGCCTTTGAGAATTTGGAAATTCTTCCAAGTCCGGGAAGAACGTGCACAAGCTCAGGTGGGGTACCGCTACCATCGGATCAGCCGAGGAGATCTGGACCGTTGAAGATTTCACGTCCAGGGAGCAGTAGGAGGAGTGCAAGAGCCGAAGATATTATGAGCCGTTGGATCTCTCTTAGAATAGCCGACAGCCGTAAGATCTGTCGAGAGGAGCTCAAGGTTTAAACCCTCGTAAGAAGAGTGAAAGTCCCGAAGGGGGTGATATCGGGATATCGACATTCGGGGGTTCGGGGATCCGGAGGATGGGAGTCCGGGCACTTGACATTAGAAATTGCGAAAAGGTGAAATAGATCTGAGCCGTTCGTCTGGGAGCGGACACGTGTCGCGAAATCGCCCATATCGGAGATTCAGACATCGAGAGTCAGAGGGGGGAGTCTCTTGACTTTGCGAGTAGCGAAGTCATGAAGAGATCAGGACCGTCCATCTGAGGAGGACAGGTGGCAGAGATCAAGGAATCTCGCGAACTCAGAGGTTCGCAAGGTGAGAGTTCAGGAGTTGGGCGCTCCAAGTCACGAGTGGCGAAGTTGCGAGAGAATCGTAGTCGTCCATTTGAGGAGGACAGATGGCAGCAATCGCGGAGTCAGAAAAGTGCCGAAGAGATCCAGGATTCGGGTCTCGCGAACTCGGAGGTTCGCAAAGTGAGAGCCCAAAGATTTGGTGCTCCAAGTCGCGAGTGGCGAAATTGCGAGGAGCTAGGACAACCGTATGATCTGAGCCAACAAGGGCCGTTGGATCACTCACGTAATCCCATTTCGGGGTTTCGTGGGTTGGAGAACCGAAAGCTTAGCTTCAGGATTTGCGAAGTCCGAAACTCCAAAAAAAGGTGGGAAGTTCCGTTGTGGGACCCGCGTTGACGACGTGTCGAAATTTCGGCATATCGGCGGATAGGAAGTCGAGACTTTTGTCCCGAAAATCTTGAAATTGCGAGTTGCGATAAGAAGTAGCAAGGAGTTCGGGATCTCCGCACTTCGGGTGTCGAGATACAAAGGAGGTAGCGCTTCGGGAAGTGAAGTCGCGAAGTGTCGAAGCTGGGCACGAGGGACACGTGGCAGAACCACAAGGTGGGGCCCGCGTTATTGGCAGGTGAACATGCGTCGCCTGGAGAAGGGAGTCAACACTTCATTGACTTCTCGTGTCTCAGGGATTCGCGAGATAAGAGCATGAGAAGTCGCGAGTAGCGAGAACGCGAGGAGAAAAGTCAACATCACTTCTCGGGGTTTCGTGAAAGGGAAGGTGCCAAGGTTGGATGCCACAACTTGTGAAGTGGCGAGTGGCGAGAGGAGCTAGCATTAAGCCTAGCCGGCGGTCGCCCAAGGAAGGCACTAACAGAGGAAGAGCCATACCCGTATTGGCATTTCGGGTATCGTGGGATTGGAGAAGGAAGAGCCGGAGTTCCGACTCGCGAACTCGCGAGATCGTGAGATTTTCGACAAGTGACTTTGGGTTTGACCCTTGGTCATAGCGCTGTGGTCGCTTAGGGAGATAGGAGCTTGCGCCTAGTGCTGTTCGCACAGGGGGAGTTCCTGAAGGACCTATGAATTGATTTGAAGAAGATTCCAGCAGGGAGTCGAAAGAGCCGATTCGGTTCGAAGAAGATAAAGAACAATCCTGTAAGCGGATCTCGGCCCAAGGGTCAGTAGGTCTGTCAATNGCCCAACTTTGGCATTTCGCGACTTCGCTTCCCGAAGCACTACCTCCTTTGTATCCCGACACTCGAAGTGCTGAGATCCCGAACTCCTCACTACTTCTTATCGCAACTCGCGACTTTGGAATTTTTGGGACAGAAGTCTCGACTTCCTATCCACCGATATGCCGAAATGCCGAAATTCTGACACGTTGTCAACGCGGGTCCCACAATGGAACTTCTCGCCTTTTTTTGGAGTTTTGGACTTCGCGACTTCGCGAATCCTGAAGCTAAGCTTTCAGTTCTCCAACCCACGAAACCCTGAAATGAGATTACGTGAGTGATCCAACGGCTCCTGTTGGCTCAGATCCTACGACTGTCCTAGCTCCTCGCAATTTCGCCACTCGCGACTTGGAGCACCAAATCTTTGGGCTCTCACTTTGCGAACCTCCGAGTTCGCGAGACCTGAATCCTGGATCTCTTCGGCACTTCGTTGACTCAGCGATTGTTGCCACCTGTCCTCATCAAATGGATGACTACGATTCTCTCGCGACTTGGAGCGCCCAACTCCTGAATTCTCACCTTGCGAACCTCTGAGTTCGCGAGATCCCTTGATCTCTGCCACCTGTCCTCCTCAGATGGACGGTCCTGATCTCTTCGTGACTTCTCTACTCGCGAAGTCAAGAGACTTCCCCCTCTGACTCCTGATGTCTGAATCCCCGATATGGGTGATTTCGTGACACGTGTCTGCTCCCAGATGAACGGCTCAGATCTATTTTTCCTTTTCGCAATTTCTGATGTCGAGTGCCCAGACTCCCCTCCTCTGGATCCCCGAACTCTTGAACGTCGATATCCCGATATCACCCCCTTCGGTACTTTCACTTTGCTTACGAGGGTTTAAACCTCGAGCTCCTCTCGACAGATCTGACGACTGTCGGCTATTCTGAGTGAGATCCAATGGCTCAGAATATCTTCGGCTCTTGCGCTCCTCTTGCTGCTCCCTGGACGTGAAATCTTCAACGGTTCAGATCTCCGTGACTGATCCGACGGCAGCTGTGCCCCTCCTGAGCTTGTGCACGTTCTTCCCGGACTTGGAAGAATTTCCAAATTCTCAAAGGCCTCGACCTTTGTTCTCCTTTACCTGCGAGTTCTTCGATTTGAGTCCTCGCCTGCGCATATAAAAATGCTGTTCCTCTTGAGCTTAGCTCCCGAATCCTTGAAGGATTCGGACTTCTGCACTCCTGCAAAGTCTTCACACACACAGTGCTATCTCTTCTGAGCTTTTCAGATACTCAGGCCTCTAAGGGATTTTATCCTTCTTCCTTCTCCTTTAGATGGAGAACTTGGATGCCCTCATGGCTATCCTTCACTCAAGCAACCTCTTGCTGAGTCTTCAGAGTGTTCAGCAACCCTGCGAAGATCCTTCAGTGGATTCTTTTTCAATCACAAAACTCAACAGAGTTCCCTTATTCTCTGTGCCTATCTGCACACTGTCTCAATGCCCTTCTGGCAGAGTAACAAGAATCCTCAATGATTCTTGCTTCTATCTGAACTCTCAGCAGAGTTCTTCCTTTGTGCACTCCTTGCATTGGCTCAATGCCCACTTGGCAGAGTTTCAAGAATCCTCTGAATTGATGATTTCAGCTTCTGTGCCCACCTGGCACGCCTTTGTATGAATCCCCAGACTTCAGAAGTACTTCAGTGCACTGGCTATCAGAACCCGCAGCGTTCTATCACACCCTCCTGGTGTGAAGCTTCAAAGACCTCTCAAGCCTAAAATAAAAACAACTTCTGCAAATGCCTAAACATACATTCACAGCATATGAAGAACACATCCAGGCATTCATTCAACACAGGAAATATGTAGGAAAAGTTGTTGTTTGTATTAAATGGCAAATGCCTGTTTTTACAAGGTGTTCCTGAGCTCAAACTTTAACAAAGTCTCGACTCCTTCTCTATGCACACTCGTTCTCTCTTGTGCATACTCCAACTATTCCAAAATGAGATCGCAATTGATCTTTTACATGAGGGGGCTCTTCGAGCTCTTCCCTCCAATCTACCTACCCTATTCAATTACATTGAATGGGCTGTCTAGTCCACAAATCGGATCTAGATCTCAGCCTTCAAAGCATTAAAGGCCTATCTACTCTACGCCTGTGCAAAGCACGACTTCATGGCTCACCATCCTAAAACATTACATTACATTCAAATTCAAAATTGAAGACGAGGGCTGCGCCTCTCTTCGGCTTTGAATGCACGCGCTGACGCGGCTGGCTGGCTGGTTGACGTGGAGAGATGCTCCTGCATCATATTATAGGCCACAAAACCTAATGGAATTTCATACCCTAATGCACACATAACTTGGTGTAATACTAGGTGCATAGTGTCAACTTTAGCTCCCCAAATACATTACATTATGGTTCCTTAAGTTGACATAAAAAAGGTGTTGATGGGCGTTTGTGACACACCGTCAACGAGAAGGATAGATCCAGACTGAGGTTGTCTATTTAAACCAAGCCGCTTGGTATGATCTACCTTGATAGGTTTTATGGCTCTGTTAGCCAACTAGGATCCTAAAAACAACTAAACGAAGTGAACTAACTAAAGATACAATTTTAACAATCAACACCTTAATTACAAATGTTCAACTAAGAGTGTTAATGTACAATGGTTATATACAATTTACAAGGTTTGAGCAAAGCCTTGTGAAAGTGATTGTTTAAGATAATGCCTCTAAACAAGATAAATTATAAACAAACTTATTCTAATACTCTAAATATCAAACTTATAAACAAAGAATGAATATGATTGTAATGATGTAATGAAAATAGACAAAGCTAATTAACGTCTAAATAATGCAATCACTATTCATTCACATATAAACAAATTAAATAAATAATACATTGACTAACCTCTAGCTGATCAACAATAATAAATTAAATTCATCTCTGTGCATTTGTGTGGGCTCCTCTTGTCCCGTGTCAAGTGAAAACCTATGATAGAAGCAAGCATAATGCTTCCTAAAGAAATTCAAGGAAGCGTTTCATATTTTGGAGTGAGTTTATGATGAAAAAAAGATAAATAATTATATATCATGTGACCTTGAGATGCCCAATAACCGAGAATGAAAGAAATCCCAATCCTCAGTAATGGTATTACCAACTATCTAGCATCATACGTAAACTCAAAATACTTAAATAGATGATCAATCACAGATATAAAATAGACCAAAAGATAATGAACAACGTAAAGAAAAAACATGATATAAAATATTATGTGGAGAAAAGACTAAAGCTAATTCAACACAGATAACATTTCATATCAAGAAATTACATGAGAAGACAATGAAAAAACACTGCACAGTCTACATAGGTCGAAAGCCAAAGATCAAACTGCTTTCTCATATAGTTTCAAAAATATATGTCCATCATATATGGTCTAGAAAAAATTGCCATTCTAACCGGATAACATAACTATTTAAACATGTTTATGATCTGTTACCTCCTATCATGCAAGATAGAGGCAGATCTCTTGAAATAAGTTTTTTACTAAAATAAAGTAACAAAAAGATAATCCTGTTGGAGTCTTCTAATAAAAAATATTTATATTAATAGACATTGTTTTTCAAAAATAGAAAATTACTAGTCTACTTAAACGCTCAACCCCTGACTCCTTTCCTTAAGCATAGCACCATAATCTGTTGTTTACCTAAAATAATAAAACAAAATCAAAATTAGATAATAATCAAAACAAATAATTTCAAAAGACAAGCTACAAAATCTTTCGATTCTATAGCTAGTCTAAAATAAAAACAAAATCAAAATGAATTTTCTTTTTATCCAAACATAATCAAATCGTGAAACACAAAGGAGCTATTTACCAATTCAGAAATTTGTAAGAGAAACATCAAATAAATTTGAGTTTATAAAAGCTATGAATTTAGAGAAATAACAATATCCACTGATTCCCTGAATCTTTTATTTTCCTGAAGAAGATTTCGCTGCAATTCAGATCTCTAATTTGCATCAACGTCTGGTTAAGATGCATTTACAAGTATGAGATGTTTGTGTAGTATTTTTGAATCTGTGTTGAACACTCATCAAAATATAAAGGTTCCAGATATGGGAGGGTTTACTTGTAGTTTGAATTTGGGGTCTTTTCCTGTGCCATAACTTGAGCAAGACGCATCTGCAGGTATAGAATGCTAGCATAATACCTCTGTGCCCATGACTGGAAACCATTACAATTCCCAGGACCTGAATATGTTTTAGGAAACTGGTTTATTCCTATTGGAAGGGTTTTGTATTCCTCAGGGTAGACAGGCTTTCAAATCCACAGAGAGGAAAGGGGAAATATAATTCCTCAAACGAAATAGATTTTTTTGAGAAATCGCTATTCAGAAAACGAAGCATACCTCTGAAATAGGTTTGTTTCTGAATAAACTATCCGCAAGGAAGGTAAATGACCCCGTTTCAGAAATGGGTTTTTAACGGTTTTGCCAAATTCGTAACCATTTGCTTAGAATTCATCCCACAAAATAAGCGGGATGAATTCTAGAATAATAAGCGATTTCAATAGGAGATCAATTAGTACAACTTTCATGTCCCAAATTTCCATCAATCCCAACATCAAAGAATATCATGATTTAAGAACTTGGTTTTAGAAAGAAAGAAAAACCCTTAAATCTCGCTCCTTATCTACACATGGTGCCTTTGGTGGTCACCCCTCTGTTCAGAAGACTGCGAGTGACATTGAAAAGGAAGGACTTGGTCAAGATCATCAACATCCAGATTACATTTTGTTTGAGATGAGTATCACTTCTATAAAAAGATATGATTGTTGGTATACTGCTTGCCCTCTCCTTTTTAATAATTTCTAATGAAACAAAAACGTGATTGCAACTAAAGAGGGAAACTAGCATTGTCAGAGATGGAACCAAACTTTTGCGAATGCGATTATAGGTACATGTTCCACTTCACAATAGATGACCATAGATGAAAAAATAATGTTACTGCATTCCAAGAAGCAGCAGAAACCCTTACCAAAATCCCTACTAGGCAACTATATGCACTCATGGAGGAGGAGAACAATAATGAGACTACAAATATTTTTGGAAAATTGTTCTTTAATAAATACATATTCAAATTGTTGATACATGAAGAAACAATTGGCAATGAGAAACAAGTGAAATCCATTGTTATTGCATCGGTCAAATTTGAGACCAAGCTAGAGGCGGAAAAATGCCACTAGCTACAACTCTTCATACAAAGTAAACAACGTTATTATGTTTTTTCTTTTGCAACGACCTAACATAGTGTCTTTATTTTTTGGATACAACATATGCATGCCATCACTCTCTGTATTATATATATATTTTGTACACATGATTTTCATTCTGACAATACTTAAGATACTACCTTACTTTATTATATACATACCATGTGCGACATAACTTTTGTAACCTATGTCTTTCATAAATATATATTCTGTTTCAACACATTATACATGTGGAAATGGAAAAATGTCTTCTATGTTTAAATTCCTTCGTTTCATTTAGGTATATAAGAATCATAGCAATTTCATGAAATCAATGGTTTTAGTATGTTCTTAAACTTGGTTTGTAAAGTATATTACCATTGCTATGTACTATGCATTTTTTTTCTTCGAAAATCAAGGGTTACATAGCATTCTTACACTTTCTTAAAATTGTAAATTAATATTACTAAAATTGTACAATATTACTATATATTATGTTTGTATACACCTCTTTTGCTTCTTTGATCCATGTATATATATTCATTTTTGTTGCTCCATTTATAATTTGTAATTTTACTTAAATTGTTATACCTAAATTTTAATTTCCAGTTGATCCTATTCAACACCAAGCCCTTATCCATACTACTACAACATTCTACACAATTGCAGTAGTTGGGAAACAAGTTCATGGAATCACCCAAATTCAAACTATGTTGCCACCAATTTTACCTCATCCAAAATAAATCCTTATTCCACTGGCACAAACCATTATGCAACCAAACATTATTCCATCAACTTCAAAAACAAGCCCATCTTTACCATTTTTGACATCAAATACTAAAAACATCCCTTTCCTCAATACCTCCCATACCTCCTCTAACCTCAACTTCAATATCACCAACCAAATAAATAGTATTCCATGTACACCAAATACCCTAGCAAATGAGAAGTGTCGCAAGCAATATATACATCACAAAGATGAACTAAATAAGTGTAGATGAGCTGCAAGATCCAAGGAAAAACACCTTTCCATTGAATTCCCAGTTGAACCTACTCAACACCAATCCCTTTCCCATATTACTCGAACATTTCATACTCATATCGATGCCTTGTCCAAAATACATACTTGTAATACTTGTATGGAATCTTACCTTGGGATTCGTTCAACCATATCACGCAATGGTTTTATTTGTTCTCGCTGCCACAGGGAAACTAATGGACACCTCTTCTCTAAATGGAATAATATGGATCTTGGAGAACAACCCCTCAATGTCCTCTCAATTCTTACCCAGGTAGAAGAAATACTCATTGCTTGAGTGAGCCCACTAATATTGCAGGTTATCCATGCTCAAGGTGGTTAATACAAATATAGTGGCCACACTATTAGTTTCCCACAAAACATTAACACAATTGTTCATTACCTCCCACAACACCTTGAAGATTTGGACATCTTAATAGTTAGAAGAAATAAAATCGAGAGAAAATCATATGATTGTTATGTGACCAAATATCATATCATGAATGCACTTCTGTACAAGATACAACATGATATTTATTACAAAGATGTCCAACTCAACCACAACTCAATTGCTACACTTCCTATTTTACCTATAGACATCTCTGCTCAACTTCGTACCATTTCTTCTGATATTTTAGATACAGTTGTAGTTGCTCCAAACTTTATTGAAAACCAAACTTCTTTTTCATTTTGTCTGCCTAATATGCATCGAGAAATGAAAAAAATCAATCACTTTATCCAAAATGAATCCCCCCCCATTAAATATGGTTGAATGAATATACTATAGCGGGATTATTTGATATGGAATTTCTATCGCTATTCACAACTGACCATGTAGTCTGTGGCCGACCACAACAAAAAAGCATTCGTATCGACCAATATGCACTCCACTTGATGCGATATCATGACAATAGATTTGGTAGCCACCTAAGATTTCACTACTTCCCGTACAACCTCATCATGAACCATCACAGTCAATCAAGTGCATCAATATTTGTAAAGAAGAGCCAAGAGAACAACATGCCAACCACTATTGAATCCCTATGATCCCACATACAAGCTTTGTCTGCTCATAAACTACTAGATCATGTTATGCGATTTGGTGCACATCTTCGAGGGACTCGAGCACATTGGAATTA
>JASDQU010251436.1:0-16285 GCA_032191745.1 Picea mariana
ATGAAAGCTATGCTACGAGAAGGAGAAAACATTTATCATTCCCATATGCACGATGTCCCAAAATATATTAAACTCATCAATATCAAGATTCTCAAGAAATGAGAAAAAGGTACTGAACACCAATGCACGATTCATGGCCCCCCTCGGCCATGAGGGGGAAATTTTTTCATAATTTAAGATCAAAAAACACCAAGAATCATGCAATTTCGCTACTTGAAATTCAAGGATGCCCCCAATCTAATATAAAGCAAGAAATTAAATCTTTTTGTTTCAAAAATTTCACTAAAAGCAATAATGAACTTTCTTAAAACAAAGAAACCCAAACTAAAAGTTCTCTTTTAAAGCGAACTATTCAGAAGAAATCTGATCTTTCCCTAAACAATTCTAAAGAAAACACATGCTTTATAATTGAAAGACACTCAAAGCAAGAGACTAATCCTTCAAAACCAAACAAAGAAAAAGTGTCTAAAAGAAACTCAAAAGATGTCAAGAAGACTGTACGCAGATCAATATAGGCTCTAAAATCTCAATCCAGCTGATCAAAGCAAAATTGGGTCATCAAAAGATGACAAGACCCAATCCAAAAAGTTTACAAACAAGTTCGCAGCCTAGCAGTATATTACAGTGCAAGAATTAGGTATTCTCGCAGGCTAGACATTGGTAGGGTGCGAGAAGTTCGCACTGAACCTAACAACAGGGTGCGAACATCAATGATTCTCACAGTCCACAGAGAAGTACAGTGCGAGAATGTCTGTAATCAAAGAAAATTCTAAAAAAGGACAGGGAATCTAAGTGAACTTATAGATCTAGAGAGTCTGGATGGATGTCCCACAGACTCAGAAACTAGAAAACAAGCAATCAAAGGAAGGGAAACTAGACTAACTAGGAAATAATCCGTTCCCCAGTGGATTCGCCAATTTTGTTATTGGACTAATCAGTAGGTGTGGACACTAATTGATCTCCCTAGATCCACCTGGATCTAGAGCAAAACACACCAGAACATAACGCTTTCCTTAATTTTTAGATATTGAATTTACTAACTAAAGAGGGATGAGTGACATACCGTTTAATTGTCGCTTCCTCTCGCCATCGCCATCCTAGCTCCATTCCAATGCTCATACAATGATGAACCTAAAAAAGAACACAACCAACCAAAGTGATAGCAACAGTATAAACTCAATATAAACCTATGTATGTGATCAAGGAATCATACAATAAAACAAAACAAGCTTTATAGGAAAGAATCATATTACTGTATCATATTAAATGTGAGAGAGAGATTACAACCATGGCCTTGATGTCGTAAGGTCCCTTCCAACTGTCCTTCGTTCCCCACACACTTTCACTCCAAGAATTCTGAGAGAATGGATCTGATGATATTCACAATCTATCTTGACAAAGCAAATCTCAAAGCCACTCCAACCAAGCTAATAGCTCCAAGCTAACCAAAGCTAACAAGCTCAAGAACCCCTTCTCCATGAGAACTCCTCTCCTTTTATAAGTTGAAGAGGATAAGGTGAGTAGGTTAGGATGATCCCACTAAATCATGAAAGCGAGTAAGATCCAAACCATTCGGATGCCACCTCACCATGGAAGTTTCTCCTTCTTGAAGATTCAAGAAAACACTCATTTTTCCCACGTATAAGCATTCTCGCACCCTGCTTATAGTGAAACCTGCGAACTGTTCGCACCCTAGATATGATGCATCCTGTGAGAATCAGGCATTCTCGCACCCTAATACATAGGAATCCTACGAACTTCCTTTTTTATAAGGTTTTTACACAGGAAAATGCAACTTCTTTTCTCAGGAAAAGTTATTCTCCCTTCTCTCTTCAGGAACTCAGGCCACTGACCCCTCTGAAGGCAAAAGATAGGTTTACATTATTAATGATCATAAGGATGATGAAAATAATGTGTAACAGATGAGAACCATCCATCTTGAGGGGACGCGTGGCAACAATCTAGGTTTTCGAAGAAAAATCCCAAAAGGGAAACCATTTCGGGAAATCAGGATTCAGAGGATCGAGAATCCTTACGACAAAGGGTCCATGCGTTTCGGAATTTGAAAGCCCGAAATCGTGAAAGAAATAGGACTGCAGTCATATGGAAAAGTGGTCACATGGACCAGAAAGTAGCCATGGGGACTAAACACTATGGAAGCCGTTTTGGCATTTCGGGATATCGGAGATCGGGGGATCGAGAAGACTGAGGTTCTCGACAACGGGAATCGCAAAACCCCGAAACCCAAATTTTTTGTTTGGAAGAGATCAGGTATGCGCAGAAGCTATGACAGGGGAAAAGGAAGGACCTGTGGACCAGGGTTTTAACAGAGATTCTAGTGAAGAATCGAAAGAGCCACTTCGGCTCGAAGGTGAAATTAGAACGATCCGTAAAGACCAGGAGGTCAACGCAGATACTGTGGCCGAGGCAGGGGGCATAGGTCTACATCAAAAATTCAAAATGAACCTAAGAAGATTGAAAAAATGATATTATCAAACCTACATAATATAGCAATGCAACACCTGACTGGATCATTCATGCCTGGGATCTTAGATTCAGAGGAAAAGAGGAAAAGAAGGAGTTGGCTTCCATTAAACAAGAAGTCTCAAATGTTCTTCTATAACCAGAGAACCAGAGGCTGGATTAAAGCTTTACAATTGGGAGTTGTGCTCTACCATTGATACCTTCCAAAATACAAAAATTGAGTACTTATACTCCTAAACATTTGCCCAGCAGAGGCGTCCTAGACTTTCAGGGCGTGGCATCTCTTCAGTCAAATTTGGTCTCAACTCCTTCATCAGACGACATCTTAACTTTGCATGGCTCTTACAGGGGGGTAGATGAGCCATTAAATGTTGAGTTAGCGTGTGCAGATTTCTCTGGTTAGTTGAGGACTAGGCATGGCTTCTTTGGAAAAAATATAGCACACAGGACCATCTCGGGCAGACTGCCTGCCGGATCCTCCTTACCTTACAATTAATGAGTGAGGAGAGGTTTCAACCACCACCTCCCACCTTCATTTACTCCTAGCAGGAACCAAGGTTAAGACCAAGTTGGACTGGAACCTGGAGATCGCGATGATCCCTTCTACTACTAAACCTGCTAAACCTGGCTCTTTCGGCCCTTCTGCACAACTCTTTCTATTTCCCCAAGTGACCACGGGTCGTGACCCTGTGCTTATCCTCAAAGGCGCTTTCAGCGTTTCTGGGTTTGAGGTTTTGAAATGCAATGGGAGAGCAAAACCCCTTACCTTTGGAAGTCTCAATAGCCGAAATGCTGACATGGCCTAATCGTGCACCACGCGTCCCTTTGGATGGACAGTTGTGATGATGTCAACATTTTGGGACCTGTCTCATTATATGATGTGCGCTAGCACCTTTTCCCTGGGCATGTTCCTCTATGACCGGGCACCAAGACTGTGGGCCCAACTCTCGGATGCCTTCGGTACTTCGCTTTTCATGGATGGGAAGGAGCTGATCCTTGCTCTTCAAAGTCCTGATGGGCGAAGTGGAGATAGAGCCTAATTGTGCCCCACGTGCCCCCCTTTGATCAGACGACCTGAATCATATTCGGCGATACTGTGGGCCCAAATATCAGACACTTTCGGCACTTTGCGTTTCATGGATGGGAAGGAGTTGATCCTTTCTCTTCAAAGTCACGATGGGCGAAGTGGCGATAGAGCCTAATCGTGCACCATGTGCCCCCCTTTGATTGGACGGATCGAAACTTCTTCGACAAGATTGCAGGCCCGATTCCTATGTTAAACATGGCGCAATTCCATCGGCCGCAAATATCCGCTGACTGAAGATATGCTCCATTGGTTGATCCTGGCCACTGGACACTGGATCGTGTGTCTACTATCATTTTAAGCATCTGCTCCATTTGTTAGGTTCTTTAAGCCCCATTTCTTCGCATTTACGCCACGAGATCGAATCTTGGAGAAAAAACATCCCTTTGCAAGAATTTGCGCTAACAGTAATTATGAAGGAATTAAGAGAATCGAATTGAGTACAACTTTTGACCATCAAAAAATATGAAAACTTATTATAGACTAATTGAGCTAACCTGACCATCAACAAATATGAAAACTTATTATGAATTTTTTTTTTTTTTTTTTAATCTTTAGTTCATGTTGGTATGGGAGAGCCTCTTCATTGCTTCATTGATCTTGATATTGACAAAGATCCTTAACCCTTAAACTTTTTTAATCCTTAGACTTAACTATATGTAAGATATTTAGATAATATAAATGCATAAAAGATTGTATAAGAGACAAATAAGATGAAATATACAAAATATGCCCTTGTATTAATAATGATTAGAGAAAAAAAGAAATGTTCACTTGCCCCTTATGGTAGGGTGGTCTCTCAAAGTGCGAAAAAAACATACCATGGCCTTCCAACTCTTATAGGAAAAGATCCAACTACTTTTCCTATCATTAATAAGTACCAACTACCTACTGTGCCTTATTTCATCAAGAATATTATTTTACATTACTTAATTATCCATGACTATCTAATGGGTCTTCTTCAAAGAAAATGGTCACCTAAATTAATTAACTAACTCTAACGTACCCTAAATTAGGGAGGTTAGGGTAGGACCCTAACATACCCTCTTCCTTGAAAATCAACATTGTCCTCAAGTCTAGAGGTGGGTAAATTACGACATAATCGATGTCATTTCCCAAGTAGCATCTTCTATTTAAATAACCTTCTGCTAGATGAATGCATCTTGGATTTTTCAATATATCAAATAACACTCTCTAGTAGCTAATATTGCTTTCGGTTGTATCCAAATGGACCCTTCTTCATCAAATTCTATAGTCTATTTTTCACCCTACAATTGTATTCCACTACCTTCTTCAGGAAAGACACACGAAAAACTAGATGAATACTTGAGTGGGCTAGAAAAATCAATTTGTTGACAAATTGTCCACTACATTGGATGATTTATTACCAACTATTGGAGGACCCACTATGAAATCCATAGAGATGTTAGTATATGTATTTGTTGGTATCGGTAGTGGTTGCAATGCCTTAGGTGTCCTCACCATCTCACCCTTGTTTCTTTGACACATGTCATATGCTTCTATAAAATCCTAGATGTTAGGATCCATGCCCTCCCATAAGGATTTCTTATCTCATTCATGGGTTTTATGAAATTTATAGTGACCCAATGTAGGTGATGAATGCAACTCCTATAATACCCTAAGGCCTAATGTTAGGTAGTACACTTCCTGGTTGCAAATGAATAGCATGGTCATGATCTTGAGTAAGTGGAAGACCCTTAGGCATTTCTCCAAATATGTTGGAATGATTTTTTTATAACTATTTGGAGATCCATTGGAGTAGAGGATATATATGTTTGAACATCTAGTGAGCATGATTGTGCAATTACACCATGATGTCCTTTATTGAGTAATTTTTTCATACTATTAGAGCTTATCTCATTAGAGGCTTTTCCTTGGATACCTCTAAGTTCAATTTCCTTTCCTTTTGAGGAAAATCTCATGAAAAGATATTGAAAATTAAGGGCCATTGTTCCTAGTTATTATAACCCCTAGTACAACATCAACACCACCCATTTGGATGGAAATTATGGGACTATCCAATAAATACTCCCTCGTGTTGAGCTTAATACTATGGAATTTCCTTGAAGAATTTGTGGTACCTCCATCTACAATCATTACTTGAAACTCTGGTGTTGGAAATATAAATCAATTGAGACCTTTTGGTAATTTGTAATTGATGAACTTATGGGTACTGCCAAAATCAATCAACACAAATACCTTTTTATTTTTGACATATCCTTCTATCATGAGGGTTTGTGGAGTATTGATTCCAACCAATGCATGACAAGATATCGTTGTATAAGTCTCTTCTATATATAAATATTGTGATGGTTCCAATTCTTGATCATCTTCCTCTTCAGAGTCTAGATAGAATAATTTATTTTCATTGCATTTATGTCCCTTACTATACTTGCTATCACAATTGAGACATTGTCCCTTTTCTCTTCTTTCATCCATTTGTTGAGGTGTCAACCTTGTCAGTTGAGTGAGGTTCAGATAGGGAACATAGTGCTCTATATAGTTGTTAGTGGCCACCCTTCTGGTACCCGTATTATTTCTTCCACTTTACTTTCCATACTAAAATCTTGCTCTAGGGACTTAGGTTTAAAGAGATGCACCTCATGTTGAATGTTCTCCTTTAAAGTAACCATAAAGAGATCTAAAAAATTATCCTATGGAATTTTCTTTACCCCGAGAATGATCTTTTGGAATTGTTGAATGTATTTTATAATTGGATCTTTTTAAAGAAGATTTATCAATTGACTAAATAATGTATTTCTCTTAATATCCCCATAATGTGTTATCAATTCACTTGTAAAAATGGCCAAGAGATAACAAAATCCTTTTTTCTTTGACAAAACCATTGATACAAAACAAATTGATCATTTTATAAAATACAAGGATGCAATAGTTACCTTTTGTAAGCTTGGCACTTGGTGTAGATCAAATAATTACTCCATCTAGAATATCCATGTTATAAGATCTTTTCCATAAAACTTGCTCACATCGATATTTGGAATGAAGTAGTTCCTTGTTGTTGTATTGAAACCTTGATGATGTGGATCTTGGAGTGATGAATGATTTTGAGATTCATTATTCGTGTTCTCCAATTGTGATAAAATACTCCCCACATTTGATTGAGTCTTAACACCATTGTTCCCCTTATTTTAATGATTTCCTTGGATCTCCATATCCCTTTTAGATATCCTATGTAAGATATGGTTTCTATGGACTTCATGGATTTTTGCATTTCATTCATGTATTTTTTGTATTTCTTCCTTATTATGATCCATATTTTTTCCATTTGATCCATCTTCTTTTCCATATCTCTGATTTTTCTTTGTGTCTCTACCACCTCAACACTTGTTATAGACCTAGTGTTGTTCCCCCATAACTACCCATTATAATTATCTAACTTAGATGATTTTAGTGGAGAACCCCTATCAAAATTTTAACAATGTACTTTATCACTACTAACTTGACTTGCTACTAACATAGGAAAACTATTATTTTCCTTATAAAGTCTCAATTCTAACCCAATAACAAGCTACAAAAATCAAAGGTCTTGTGCTTTTTCAGAAAAGTGTTTTGTCAGAATTCTTAACATGATAAGGGTTTTAAACCTTGTGCATTTGAATTTGATGGAATCCTTCTGATAGGTTTGTTCAGATAGAATGCCAACCCAACTATGCCATAAAGAAATTGCATTGTGTCTATGTGTCAAATTTTGATTGGTCTCAAAGCACTATTACAAGAGTTGATAAATGGATGTATGAGAGTGGGTCCCTCATTTAACTGCTAACAATACGTGGTAGAGAAAAATTGTCTATATGGCCCGATCTTATCCAAACACGTAAACCTCCTCACGTGTAACACACTCTCTATGTAGACATCATTTTCAAGGCTGGAATATTCTTCGTCGATACCTCTCCATAAAAATGTAGAGAAAACAAAACCCTCCCTCTCTGATAACACCATCATAATTCCTTCTGTCAGAGTCATGTTTTTATCACAAATCTCCTCTCTGAAGAGTGCCCTTTCCGATAGCATGTTAATGAACAACATATAACTAATAATCTTGGCACGATTTATAACATCTCTTTCCCCAAACGTTTCCCAATGTAAAAATGGAATATTCCCTTGATACCTTCCCATCAAAATGAAGAATAACCATGTACATTCTCGTCTCTCATGGAAGCTCCTTCCGATAGCACTATCGGGGAAGTTTTTCAGATTTGATCTCCTAATCGCTATACATCCAATACACAAATATTAGGCAATTTGTACCTTTGAAAATCATTAATAGTGGTGCATTCCCTCACCAATACACATAATGTACTCCACTAAGAATTAATTAAAGAAGGTTTGAGGCTAGTTATGAATACATAAAATATTTTTAGCTTAAATAACTCCTCATTTATATTATGCAAACTTGTAAAATTTGTGTTGTGCATACAATGATTTCAAGCTAAGCTTAGACTTCTTCTGAATCCCAGAATGAAAGGTATGTGAGTAAATTGATTTTCATTATTCATATTGTTGTATTAAGATAATAGACTTATGTGGGTTTTCCTTTAATGCAGAAAGTACAAACAACACTATGTCTCATCCACAAACATGGAAATGAAAGAACTTCGTGGTGAATATACTAGTGCCCATAGTCGATTCAGGTGATATCCTGGCAACAAGCACCAATTACCATGATGGGGTGAGTCATTGTCCCCGGTATGATGAAATTTATATAATCTTCAACGCTGGGGATTTCCAGCATGAGGACAAAAACTTGGAAGTCTACCAAAATATTCAGAAAAGTTGCATTCACCACATAGTTTCCAGCCCGATGTTGTTCACCTACAATGATGCATCAAGATGGTGCCTAACACATATTGAGAAAAAAACAACTGAAATCACAAGAAAATAAAAAATACAGATAGCATATCTAGGGACGGAGGATATAGGACTCCGATATCACCTACGAGGACCTATGGTTTCCGTAAATGAGCCATTTTTGAGGAAATTTGGCAAGGAAAACAAGGATTTTGGAGAGTTGGTGGAAGATTGGTGGTGTGATGAAGAAAGAAAGGTCAAGCAAAGGGAACGATTAATCCCTTCTTAGGAATTCATGAAACCATACATAATGTTGAATACCATGATTTGTAGATTGCATGGTGAGGAGAAGAGAACCCACTTTCAGATGGAATGGTTGTCGATGGAATACACAGTAGTCAAGACATGTAAAATATTCAATTGTGCAGATATACTTCTGGACGCTTGGGATGACCTAGTTTTTTTATCTAAATAGGTTTCCAACAAAACCATCAAACTATCGACCCTCCTAGTAAACCAGAAGGAAACGTTGCGCATAGAGTGCGCATCGCAGTCTCACCCGAGATAGCCTTATGGGGGACTGCAATACTCAGGTGTTTACAGTCAACAAAGGGACTAGGATTGTAATCTGATCCTTTTCCTCATGCATTAAAATTCTTATTCGTTCATCTAAACCTAGTATTCATTCATTCATTAAACTATGCATGCATGTTCTAATTAGGTAAGTAAGAATTCATTCTTGAACTGATACATAACATAACATCAAAATAACCATTCAGACACAATAACACAATAGATTTATCATGGTTCACCCCCCTGAGGATACATCCACAAAGATATGTCTCTTTTTCTCTTTCATTCATCTTTTTGAAAAATATGCGTTGTGTGCATTATATTCTTCAGGTTTACAATAAAAAAGGAGGGTATTTACCCTCTGTGAGGCAGACTAGACCACACCAGGATCCACAATCTATGATCTAACCCTCAAAACTAGCTTATTCAGATCCATTATCTCTCCTTTACTAACTGACCAACATAATAATGAACTACTCAACAACTGACCTCTTATCAACCTCTATTAGACCTACTAGGTCTTTATTTATACTATTCTATTGGTTTATATCCATTACATTCATATCCAAAACCCTAATTCTAACATTGCTAGGTTTTCCTACATGCGCGCCATGTTTCTTTTCTTCCTTCCGCATGTTGTTTTTCCTTCCTCTTATGCATGTTGATTTTTCATCCTCTTCTGCATGTTGCTTTTTCACACCATACTGCACACACTCAAAAAATATGCATCTTTTCCCCAAAATAACCCTGTGCCCAAAATAAACTTTTCTCCCAAAATAGGTCTATGCCAATAGGCTCCCAACACTGATATGTGGCTCGTCCTGAGCCATTGTTCCTTAGTTCACACTCTGGATGGCTAATTGTAACTCCTGGAACATCTTTGCCAACTAAATGATTTTTTTTTTTAACTTGGTTGCTCTACTCTGCCATCTTTTCCAGACTTTTCTCTGTAATGTGCTCTATCAACATTGTTCTACATTTGGCATGTGTTTTCTCTATTTTCCCCTTCTTTTTCTACAATTTTTCTATTATCCCCCCTTATTCCTGTTGTAGGGGCTCCAACTGAGTCTGTCTTTCTTTCTTTTCCTCCTGTGCAGCCTTCAATTATGCTTCCAAGTTCTTCATATCTTGCACACTCCTCAGCCTTTCTAGGATGGCCATTTCCTTCTGCTGCTACTTTAATTGTTGGATGTTTGCAGTGATATTTTCTTGCTTCTGGTCCAGTTGTTGGATTTTATCATATTTTTCAATGCTGATCCACATTTGAGCAGTATTCTCATATAGTTCTTCCACTGCCTTAGCTTCTTATGCAATATTGTCTATATGCGCAATAGCCTCATCTTCTCTTTGATCTCTTATTTATGCGGGTTTAGTAGGAGTGAGTTTCTCTGTGAGATCTGTAATCTCCATTTTATACTGCTCCATGAGCTGCACAATGTTTTGAAACTTCCCCTCAAGTGTGTCTTCTGGCTCCTACACGCAGCATGGAATGTTGTTATAGACTACTTCCAATCCCTTCTCTAACTTGTTTGCACATTTCTTCTCCTCCTCCTTCTCCAGAGTCAATTGGTCACATGTAATTTTTACACCTCTACAACCTCCCTGCCAACTTCCAAGTTGGTGGCATCTGCATGGGCTCTATATTAGACTTCTTACATCATGCTTTCTTGTAATCTATATAGCACCTTTGTAGCTATTTATGCCATCACCAAATCAAGTTGGTTGATGTCCCCAAATGGTTTATTTGATGTCTCCTCATCAAATCGCAAAATTTGTTGTGTGATCATGAAGGTGTCATTTCGATTCACCACTATCTTAATTCTTTCCTCTTGTTCCTTCTGCGCAAGTGGTTGTTTTGTCTTCTCTGGCTGTTGCATTGTAAGAATATGCAGGCTATGTATAGTATCCTGTAATTCCACTAAATTCACCATGACCTCCTCCCTCTGCACCTCAGCTACATGGACCACATATTCTCCCCTGTCCCGGACTTTGTCTGCCACTAGCTCGACATCGTCCTCTGTAAGGGTGATGACTGGAGGCTTCTTATGGTATTTCATCTTCTTCCACCTTTCCTCCTCTTGCATTGCAGTTCTCTTTGTCCGTGAGGACTACGACCTAGTATTATTCTTCTGAGCATCCTCCTCTTCAGGCCAATAATTTTATCCGTTCTTGGCATCTCCCTTGACTTATTCCCTAGACATTGTTTCTTTCCTCCTAATATTTTTCGTTGTTGTGCTGCTTCCTGAAGCTTGAGCATGCTCTGCAACCTTTCTGGTGTTGTCAATTGGGATAATTTTCTTTTTTGATGTGCATGTCTCTGTTTTTTCCTTGTATTTAACTTACTTCTTTGTGGCTGGCACCTTCCACTGTGCAGGCCAATCTTTGATGATCCAATCGACCTCTTGTTTAGATACAGAGTACTTCATTTCTAGCCATTTTTTCTTCGGGTCTGTTGTGGATTGGATATACATGTGACATTTGGATGCCTTAAACCTCACAATCCCTTCATACACCTGGAACACCTCAATAAGAATCCTCCATACATTTGGCATTATTTGTTGTATGTATTCCTTCCAGAACCATGGAAAGCACCGTGATATTGGCTTGTTGATTCTTAGTATCCTTGGCTTGCCAGAGGGTTTCGTATCTTTTTGTGTAGCACTTCCCCTTACTATCTAGAAAATAGGAGAACTTTGGTTCCTTCCAAGATACCAAAGCGATGAGGATGCAAATCCAAGAATAATGGAACTCAGTTCCATTGTCCTGTGCATCCCTACAATTGATCAAAAATTGGTTTAACAGGTACGACACCCAGCTAAACATTACGCATTTTGTGCACTGCGGGGTGACTTCTATGATTCCTGTTGGAGCCTCTTATTTCTTGTGTTTCTTAAATAATTTTCAAGACATTTTCTTGTTTGCGAACCACGTCATGACATCATTGATATCTTTGAGGATGATACCCATGCTCCCCCTGTTGGTTCCAAACTGCGCTTTTACTATCTTCGCAATTTATTTCTTGCGCACTTTATTCTCTAAGTACTCATCAGGTTGTGTGCCAACAATGGGAAACCCTGTAATCTTGGAAATCAACACCACATCAATGAGGAATAGCCTATCCATCCACAGGATACCTCTATGTACCCTAGCCAAGATTTGTTTGACGCACAACCCCACATTCTTACCGTTCCCGAAGTGCAATATGTCCAGGAGGTTCATGATACCATAATTGTAGAGCCATGTTATCCACTACGCCAGCTCCATGATGGGTCTTCCTAGGGGTCCTATATCCCCCATGTCTGCCAAGTTTCCTCTTCCAGATATAGAAACTTCACCATGTCCTAAACATCATGGTCAAATTATCTAAGCTTTGGCACTTTCCCGAGCATATCCTATATTGTGACCACGACGCCCTGGATGTATGTGAGTGTGATTTATTCTGTGTCCTATTACTTTATTTTCTAGCCTATGGTTGAGTGGCCTTCCACCATTGTTTCACTTCTCCCATGGTTTCTGGTTGATTCGTGATATCCTCGACCAACACCTCCTCTCTGTCATGACCATATTATTGGCCCTTCATTTCCTCAGGTTTGATAGGTGTTTCTGGGTTAGGGTTTGTGCTTCCATTTGGGTTTGTGGAGATGCGACCCATTTCACCTTGTGCAGTCATCGAGGTTTCCTCCTCTACACTCGTCGAGTTGAGCGACTCCATCACCGAGGTTGTGATGTCTTTCAATTCAACCACATTCTCAGGCTCTGTCATTCATTCTTTCCTTCGTCCGACCTGTCGAGAAACCCTGGTATATCATCTTGGGGCACCAAGCTTTGGAGGTGTCATGTTGGATATAGAGTGGTCAATTGCTTTCTTCTTCACACAATTTCTCCTAGGTTGCGTTCTACAACTCTCCATTTGCTAAAAAATTGCTAAGTGTCAAAATGGTCTATTCTTTTTTCTTTTTATAGACTCGTTCATTAATGTTTTTCCATATTTTCACTTTTTTTGACCATTTGCACAGTCTCCAATGTTACTTGCACGCGTTGTCCAATTTTCGTGCGCTACTTTTGTTGTCTGTTGCGTGCAACTTTTTCCAATTTTCTACTAGTTAACGAACTTCCTCCTCATTTTGTATTTTTCTTATTTTTCTACTTTTTATGTATTTTTGTAATTTTCCTTTCCTAATTTATACTATATTACACTATACATAAGGCTTCCTCAATGCATTGCAACTACTGAGAGTTAGTAGGTCGATTGTCCCTATATAGTTTCAGTTGAATACCATTCACCATTCCTTACAGTTTTGTTCCTATCAAGTCCTTTAGCTGCATAGATCCTCCATTTGTTGCATACATCACTTCATATGGCCCTAGTCAATTCATTCTAAACTTACTAGGATGTTACAAAAATTTGTTGTAATAGAGTAGAACTAGATCTCCCTTCTTAAAGCTCTTCTTCTTAATGTGTTTGTCATGCCAGTCTTTTTCCCTTTATTTTTGCACCTCTTAGTGGAATCCTTCTAGAATATTGTATTCTTCCAGTTCCATTAGTTTACTTAACCTCTTTTGTACTGTGCCTCTTTCTATCATATTTCTGATTTCTGCTAAGCGGAGACTGGGTACAAAAACTTCTAATGGCACCACTGCTTCTTGTCCATACACCAATATTAATGGTTTATGTATTTTCAAATTCTTTCATGTATTCCAGTATTCCCATAATATTGCTGGTATTTTTAAATCCCGATCATCTATGCTCACATCACAAATCTTTTTCAAGGCATTCTCCAAAATCTTGTTGAAATATTCTACTATCCATTTTCCTGAGGATGATATGGTGTACTCTTCTAGTGATAGAATTCAAATTCCTCAATCCTAGCTTGGATGGTACTATTAATAAAGTGGGTTCCTTGGTCACTCATCAGAATCCCGGGAAATCAAAATGTTGTAATCACCTACTCAAATAAGAAATGCATTGTTGTATTTGCATTGCAATCCTTGACTTGTGTTGCTTATGCCCATCTGGTTAAGTATTATGTCACAGTAATGATGTATCTAGATCTTGACCTTATTGATGGTGAGTTAATAGGTCCAAAAAAGTCTATTTCCCACTTGTCAAACACCTGAAGAGTTACTTGGGGTCTTAGGGGAATCTCATCCCTCCTATTGGGTTTTCCAACCCTCTAACAAACATCACAATTATTGGATTATTCTTTTACATATTTATGAATTGTTGGCCACCATAAACCTGCATGCAATACCTTCTATGCAGTATCATTTATTGCATAGTGTCGTCCCACTATGCCTTCATGAGCCTCTGCTAGACCCATGGGTCGTTCATGTTCCATCACACACCTTCTCAAAATGTTATATGTTCCTAGCTTGTATAAATGACCTGTAATTAATTGATAGTCTACAACTCTGACTACCAGATTTTTCTTCTATGTGGTACTAAACTTCTTTGGCGCAACTCTTGTTCTCAAGAATTCAATGATATCAAGAAATTACTAATCAACTATATGTACTGAAAGTAACTGTGCATCAGGGAAGTATTCCTCCAAGTTCATAGGTTCTTATCCATTGGTTACCCTTGAAAAGAGATCTGGTCCTACATTCAGTTTCCCTGGTTTAACTATTACTTCAAAATTAAATTCTTGGAAAAAAAATAGCCATCTGAAGGTCCTTCCCCCCAACACTGGCTTGTTGACTAGATATTTGAGGGAAGAATGATCTATGAACATTTTAAAATGTTTTCCTAATAAGTAATTTCTGAATTTCTGCAGTGCATACACCATGGATAGGCCTTCTCTTTTTGTTGTGTTGTAATTTTGCTCCGATTCAGATAAACTTCTACTTGGAAAGGCTATAGGATGATCTAAGTCACTTGCTCCTGGTTGCGCCAGAATTTCTCCAAGTGTTATTGTTGATGCATCTACATGCACATGAAATGTCTTTTCCCAGTATGGAAACACTAAGATATGTGTTGTCACCATCTTCTCCTTCAAAGTATCCAATCCCTGTTGGCAATCCTCATTCCACTGAAATTTAGTGTCCTTCTTCAACAAATTTTCCATCGACATGGTAATCTATGAATACCCCTTGATAAACTTCCTATAGTACCCTGTATGTCCAAGTGTGTCTCTTAACTATCGCACTGAATTTGGTGGGGGTAAGTTCACAATTACAACAATCTTAGCAGGATCAACCAATAACCCTTGTTTACATACCACATGTCCTAACATGATCCCAAAAGGTTTGTTGAAAATGAATTTATTTATGTTTAATGATATCTGACATTGCCTGCATCAGTCCAACATTAGTCTTAAGACTTATTTATGATATTTCAAAAGACTAAAAATAGTCCAATCATCCAAATATACTTCTAAAAATTTATGTATGAAATATTTAGAAGCATCTATGACCACCCTTGAAAAGGTAGTTGGTGCATTCTTCAATCCAAATGACATAACTGTGTATTGATATGATCCTCATCATGTAGCAAATGTAGTCTCATGCCTATTGTTGAGTACATTTTTATGCTTCCTTTTTACTCTATAAACTACACTTTTGCCTCTATAACCATCTATTTTGCCTCCATTTCATTCCATATTTTCCATAAAACAGCTTATGCAAGGTATATTTATCATTCTTTATCTTAAGAATCGAGTTTTCTAATTTTTGGCATTAAAATTGAAAATTTATCAGAAACTACAGGATTTGACTAAATCCTGTAATTGCTCCTAGGTTCGTGTACTTGCAAGACACCTGGGCGAAATATGAGACTTGGGTCATGATCCTTGATGTACAAGGATGGATGATGAGCTATCATCTTCGAGATCTGAGCCTTCCAGGTGTCTGATCCACACCGGTCAAACAGGGCCACTTCAACAGAAAATACCCTGTTTTAGCCTTAAATCGTGGATAGTTTTAGATTTTCATGGAATTTGGTCATATATTATGGATATGAAGGGGGAATTCGACCTTCCTAGAATATATTATGGATATGATCATGATCTTCAGGAGATTTATTAGCATTATTAGTTTTAAAACTCTTGTATAAATACTCTAAAGCATAGACTAGTATGACAACCTTGAATGTGAATGAAGAAACTTTGGAATCTGCAATCTTGAGATCAGTTCTGTGTTTTTTCTTGATAATGCCTATGATATGATGATGTGAATGCTGCTGGAGCTCTTTCTTAGCTGAGACAACTCAAGTGTACAAGTGAAGCATTGGAGGGCCCCCTTTGCCAAACTAGTACACTCTTCCTTTATGTTCTTTTCAAGTAATCTTTGATACATGTTTTAGATTAGATCTTGTTG
>JASDQU010251439.1:0-11977 GCA_032191745.1 Picea mariana
TCGATTGGAGGTTGCCCCCTCGAAGAGGCCTGTGAACATTGCTATCTGAATCAAGTGCTATTTCTGTTCAAGTGCTATTTCTGTTGCTATTTCGTATATCATTTATGTGTATTGTGAAGATTATGTTGGATATTATACTGTTATTCTGTTATTTCTAGCATTTCGTTTCTGTTCTGCATATTTTATATATCTGGCATCTTGCAAAACCAGTCATTACCACACCATACAAACATCCAAAGAAGTACAAAGATGAGATAGATAAGGCCATCAAGGAACTTTTGGACATGGGGCACATCAAACCAAGCACTAGCCCTTTTTCTTCTTCAGTAGTGCTGATGAAGAAGAAAGATGGCACTATGAGGATGTGCATTGACTTCAGGGCCTTGAATAAAAAGACCATCAAAAATAGGTACCCGATACCAAGGATTGATGAGCTGCTAGACGAGTTTCATGTAGTTGTCTACTTCACAAAGATTGACCTTCATTCTGGCTATCATCAGATCAAGATGAGGGAGGAGGACAACTCAAAAACAGCCTTTAGATGTCATTACAGCCACTATGAGTTTTTGGTGATGCCCTTTGGGTTAACCAATGCCCCAGCTACATTCCAATCTTGTATGAACCATGTGTTCAACAGGTAGTTGAGGAAGCATTTGCTGGTATTTTTTGATGACTTTCTCATTTACAGCAAGACGTGGGAGGAGCATCTCAGACATGTGGATCAGATTTTGACAATCATGGAGGAACAATCATTGTACGCTAAGGATTCCAAATGTGAGTTTGGAATGACAGAGGTTCTTTACTTGGGGAACATCATTGGAGAAAAAGGGGTACAGGTACATCAGGAGAAAATACAAACCATCATGGAATGGCCTACTCCTAAGACACTCACAAAATTGAGAGGATTTATGGGCATGTGCACGTACTACAGGAAATTTGTCAATGGATTTTCTCAGTTGTGTGCACCCTTCACTGATTTGACTAAGAAAGGAGCCTTCAAGTGGAATGAGGAGGCTCAAATGACGATGGACAAGATGAAGAAGGTAATGAGTACGTGCCCAGTCCTGGCTCTTCCAGATTTCAGCCTACCTTTTACCTTGGAGTGTGATGCCTTAAGAGAAGGGATAGGGGTTGTATCGATGCAAAAGAGGCATCATCTTGCCTATGAGAGTTGGAAACTCAGGGGTCCCGAGCTACTCTACATCATTTATGACAAAGAAATGTTGGCTATCATGCATGCACTAGCCAAATTCCGGTAGTATTTGGTAGGTGCACGGTTTGTGGTCAAGTCAGATCATAACAGTCTCAAATACTTATTTGAGCATAAGGACTTTAATGAGAGACAACAGAAATGGGTAAGCAGAATACAGGCTTACGACTTTGACATTGAATTTTTCAAAGGGAAGAACAATGTGGTGGTTGATGCATTGTCCAGGAAGCCATCCATATTTGCCATGACAGGGGTATCAGCTGACTGGAAAGACCATCTGGTAATGGAATATGCAAAGGATCAGTTCACGTGTCAGTTATTGGATGGGCAGGTACAAGATGATAATTTTAGGGTTATAAATGACCTCATCTACTACAAGGACCGCATCTTTTTGGTTCTTGGATCGACCTTCATGGCCAAGGTATTGCAGGCGTACCATGACTCACCAATGGTAGGACACCAGGGGATCAGCAAGACATACAGGCAGGTGAGGGAAAGGTTCTCATGGAAGGGCCTCAAGGAGGATGTGATAAAGCACGTCAAAGAGTGTACTACGTGTCAGGAGAATAAGGATGAGCACATGCACCCAGCAGGACTACAGCAACCCTTACCCATTCCAGAGCACAAGTGGGAAATCATATCCATGGATTTCATCACCAAGTTGCCAAAGATGCAAGGGAAGGACTGCATTTTTGTAGTAGTGGACAGGTTGACGAAGTTTGCACACTTCTTCGCCATAGCTACTGACTTCAGTGCAGCACAGGTGGCTGAACTATTTTTTAGGGAGATTTTCAGGTTGCACGGCCTACCCAAGACCATTGTCATTGACAAGGATAGCAGGTTCATTAGTACATTTTGGCAGGAGTTATTCAGATTGTTTGGTACGACCTTGACCCCTAGTACTAGCTATCATCCTCAAACGGATGGACAGACCGAGATAGTCAACAAGTGGGTGGAAGGCTACCTTAGAAATTATGTGGCAGGGCAACAGAAAGTGTGGGCCAGATGGTTGCACTTGGGAGAGTATTCCTACAACACCACCCAGCATACATCCATAGGCATGTCACTGTTTAGGGCCTTGTATAGCTACGACCCTTATATTTTTTGGAGATTGCTTTTGGTGATAGTCGGGTGCCCCATGGTACAGGATTGGATATAGCAGAGCCAAGACATTCCCAGGGAGCTGAAGGATCATCTACAGAGAGCACAGAACCAGGAAAAGGTCCAAGCATACAAGCACAGAGTTGATTGTACTTTTGAGGTTGGTGAATTAGTCTATCTAAGGTACCAACCATAAAGGAAGGCTTCCATAAAAAGAAGCGGAGCAGAGAAGCTACAACCACATTTCTTTGGGCCCTACAGAGTTAGCAGGAAGATAGGAGTCATAGCTTATGAGCTGGAGCTTCCACAGGGTAGAAGAATACATAATGTCTTACATGTCTCCTACCTTAAGAAATCCATAGGCCAACACGTCACACCCATTGAGGTACTACCCCCCATGGATGAACAGGGACAACTTGTTTTGATTTCGGAGGAGATATTGGAGGTCTGAGAGAAGAGACTCAGGAAAAGAAGCATCAAGGAGTACCTAATCAGATGGAAATATCTACCCATTGAGGATGCCACATGGGAAAACGAACAAGTGGTGAGAGAAACAGGTTTGGAATTGCTTGAGGACAAGCAATTTCTAGCAGGGGAGACTGTAATGTCCCCCACCTCTTAATGAAGAGGTATTGAGGAGACTCAGTGGCCTAGGCATCCCCACTAGGCCATAGTCTCACACTAAGGGGGAAAGGTAAACTAGGCTAAGGTTATATTCTTAAGTTGACTTGAGAAAAAGGTAAAAAGGAGTAAAAGATAACTCAATGAAAGAATAGAAGCGTTGGAAGAGTTAACCCTGGGAGTTAATCTAAATCAACAGAGAAATAGAAGAAAAAGTATAATAGAAGGCTGGGGCGCACCTATGATTCATTCTAGATTTTGGTATTTTCTTGTTATTGCTCTTGAGCATACAGTTTGGGGGTTTTGCTGCTACAAACCCTTGTGAGAAACTCAGTGGTGAAAGATCCACTCACCTTGTTCCAAAGCTTGGTCTCGGGGATGAAAGACTCCACCCACACCATTCTACACTCATCACACATCCACCAATAGGTTTAGAAAAGCAACAGGGTCGTACTGTTTAGGAGTTTCCAGCAAGGGCGCATCATCATCTAAAGAAGAGTTCGATCCAGCTGATCAGGAGGAACGTTGGGCATTCCAACACTCGGGTTTTACTTGCAGGTGCTCAACCATCACTTTGAGGGTTTCTTTGAAGATTTATCATCATCAGATCTTTAGCCATAGTTTGGGATGACTTGGAGGCTAGGAGGACGTCCTATGATTCAGTATTTCTCAGATCTAGGGAGATCTACTTAGGATCTAGATCTGAAACTTCTCCCACGGGGTTTCCATAGCCCGATCTATGTTCTTGGAGAGTTTCATACCATTTGGAGGCCTCCTTCATCAGAGACAAGTTATCTAGGGTTCTAGGCATCCAGGAGGGCGCAACTTCATTAGAGGATTCAGTATTTGGAAGGTTTGGCCTTAGCATTTCGGCCTGAGACTTCAGAAGGGAGATCCTATCACCATGATCTATTAGTTTTCAAAGTTTGGGCTCGTTTGGAGTCTTCTTTCATCAGGGTCGATTTATTGAGGGTTTCAGCTTTCTACTGGAGCATGGCATCCTTTAGATGGAGGAGTTGGCATTCATACGGCTCAGATTTTTTTGTATTGACCTTCATTTCTTATCCAACCTTTGGAGGCTTGTTTTGTATTAGCGGGAGCATTTTGTAGCAGCTCATATATGTTATCTATTGGAGCCATCTAAGGATTATTCCAGATCTGCTCTTTCTATTGTATCTGATTCATGCTTCTATAATAAAAGTCAGATCTATGCTTGTGTTTTCTATATCTTGAATATATTGTGATCTTGCATGTGTTGGATGAATCTTGTATAAACACCATTTAAATAACTGTAACACTTCAATAGCCACCTGCACATCAAACACGTCAGTGGTAGTTAGTGGTTCCAAGAAAAAAAATTGGCTTGGGATCATTACATGGGGCCCCAAACTTGGGACCCTACCGACCTCCTCGGTCAATCTTCTTATTTCCCTTTGTGAATGCCCCTCAGTTGATCATGAAGAACCATATTCTGGTTCTCATTAGAGCTCTGATAAATCTTACATAGATATACCCACATCTCATATGCCCAAGCTTTCCCATTCAAGTGGGGAATGATGTGATCCCGCACTGAATCACATATCGTCCTCTTTTCCTTTTTGTTCCTCTTCCTGAACTCTTCTAACAATACAGGATCAGTAGCAAGAGGAACAGCCACAAGCACCTCAACTATATCCCATAGTTCGAGGTCCTCCAAGACAAAGACAATCCTCACCTTCCAAGGCGACCAATTGCTAGCTCTAGCTAGCCTATCCTCTGCATGCATCTGAGATGCTGACATCACTGTCAATTGCGATCACTCTGATGCTATAACTACAAAGGAACATTGCCTCACTCATGTCAACATAGGTGTGTAATTATGAAAACAAACACCGACCTCACTCCTATCAATATAGGTGTGAAAAGAGGTTGTGAAATACAGCCTCACTCCTATCCACGCAGGTGTGAAAAGAGGTTGTCTAAACTGTGCACAAGCTTCTCTACAATCCTCTACAAAAATTTTCCAACAAGCAGCCACTAAACATTGTCAATGGCTATCCACAAAATATGCCAAGCAGATTTCTATAACATCCCACTCATATGTTGTCCAAACTACTCAAAAATCATCCACCTCAGCTCTGATACCATGAAGATTTTCCAGGTCTTATCAAGTTTCCAACTAGGTCTATCTTTGACCTCAAGTTGGATCTAAGTTTCAACTGTCAATAAAGGTTTTGGTGTTGTTTTAGGACAACCAACAGTTCAGGAACTTCTTGTTGTTTTGTTACAGTTAAACTCACAATTTAGGTGCTCTAGCATGTAGTTTTAGTCATAAAGGGTTAGCACATGCATACCAAAATAAATGTAACACACCTAGAGATATTTACAACTGAAAATACAGTAGTTCTACACTCTAACATACATGAAATTGAACACAGGTATTTTTGGTAATCATGACCCTAGATAAAAACCCCCTGGGGAAAACCAGTTTGGAATATATGTCTATATATGAGGAGAATAGATGGTGGAATATATAAAGTAAAAAATATAGATGAACCTGATACAATAGCATCTTGATCTAAGTTGCAACACTAGTCCAAATGAAGCAAGAGCTCCCTAGGATGGTGCGCCCCCCAAAAATGTTGACAAGACCATTGAACTAGAGCCAAAAGCCAAATAGAAGCTCTGATCTAGAAACCCCCCCACAATACTTCGATACTGGTGAGTAGCCTCCCTATAAAAAAGACCTCACTGTAATTTGAGCTCTCTAAGTCCTCCCCACTGATGATGCACCCTCCTCATCAACTGCGCCCTCCTCAGAACAGGAATCTCCCTACTAAATAACTGAGACCCTAAGCCTGTTGGATATCTCCATGGAAGGGATCACCCAATATAGCCTCAACATATGCTTTCATTCTCATCCTCTTGGTCCTTCTCCTTCTCCTCAAGTGAACATAGCAAGGAATGAGCCCTCCAATTCCCCTTGTGCCCTCCTTAAGGAAGCATAAGGAAACCTAAAAATTGGGTGGATGAGATCATCTCATCTCATCCATAATCAATAGTTGATATCATCTCAAGTAAATCTCAACTCAAAACCCACTTTACTTAAGTTTCCATAGTTTCACTTTATGTCCCTTAATTCACCCACGAAGTGAATTAACTGTCATTTTAGGCTAAAATGATCAAATTTCACTTTTGACTTAAATATCCTAAATCAAAGAGAAATTAGACATAAAGTACATGGTACAAGGTACAAAGTACTTCCCTCGTGTGTTTAGAAGCTCACAAACACAAGGGGACCACTTTCCAAGGTACCTAAATCTCAACAATTGTATTCAAGAAAGGAGTTGCCATAAATATTTTACTACGATTTCTGGCATAATTCATAGAATGAGTACCTTGATGATGACCTTCTGATGATAACTATCATGGATGCCTAAGCCCGAGTATAGAACAAAAATTGGAAGAGGACATCAAAGTAGAAATAATGGTTTTTCTAAGGAAAATGTTCAACATTGATATTCCAGAGATGAAGGCCATACTCGTTCCAAGATTGTCTTTTTGTACATGCCTGGCATCTATTGGCTCCAAGATTTGTTTTTTTTTTTGTTTTTTTCGTTTGAGAAATAATACAAAACCACTAGTAAGACATGCGCTCTAGAGTTCCAAAACTTTTTTCAAAATCAACAACAATACTGAAACTATCATTCGTATTGGCCATGGACCCAAATATAAACTGTTAATTGGTATAAAAGAGCGGAAAATGTTAAGGATAATTTTTATGACATGGACCATCATCGTCGTTCTAGTGACTGATATTTTCTAAATTACTAAACACCAAATATCGGGTTGCTTTTCACTTTGCTTATGTCACAGCGAGGTGAAATACGCATAAGTATTTTTCGAAGCAAGAATAATGACTAATAAACACGTGGATAAGCAAAGAACAATGAAATTTCCAAATAAATATGGTTTTTAAATGTAAAGATCCCCGATGGTTCTAGCCCATATGTATATTTATTTGTTACTCCAAACAAACCCAAATACTCAAACTATCCATCAAATATTATAAAACAAGCAGTGCTAAGCAACAAAAGTGGAGGAAAAACTTTGAGAGAGGTATGCTTGGAGTGCAATGAGGTTTTCTTCTATGAATAATTATTCGTCCTCTATACTTTCAGCAAGGATTGATGGAATTGTTGGCAGCAGTTTAGTCTTGTGAAGCAACGAAGGGATGAAGTGAGGATGAGCTTTGTTGGTTCTCATAAGGTGAATGGTTTATTTGTCAGTTTGTTGTATTTAGGCCTTATTTTATTCAGCACTAATTAGTTTTTGATATGCAGGTTATCACCACCATTACTCCATTCCATTTTGGCTCAGCTTTATTCTTCTTTCATTCTTAGTCATTCTATTGTAACTTTGTTCTATAATGGCTAAAGGCTAAATACCTGGCCCAAGTCTACATATGGACTTGTAAAATTCAAAAATTCGAGAATTGTATGGGGAACATTTTTAAATAAAGATCAAAATCTTTTAAGCTCCGAAATTGTTTCTTTATTTGTTTTTTTTAAATCTCAATTCTCTTCATATTTTTCTTAATACAACACTTAAAAAAATTAAAAAAATAAAATAAAACAAACTAATGAATTTATTACTTTTGTAAAATTATGTATATAAGTTTCTTTCATTTTATTTTTATTAGCTAGGTTTAATATGTACAAACTTTTGTTTATTTTCTTTACTTACTTTATCGTTTTAGTTCTCTTATTATACTGCCTCCGACAGTATATAGCATTCATTCAGCTGGTTGACCATGTATTAAGTTGTTTTGACTAAAAAAAATTCCAGCAAACCTAATCTTAAACATAAGGAACTCAAGTTTTCATTTTTTTAAATATAAAATAAAAAAAATTTAACTTCTGATTGGCCAGTAATTTGATAGTCTTATTATCAACTTCACTTCATTCGAGGTTTAAAATTAATTTTCACATTAATTGCAAAGTTATTAGTTGGTCTTACTCATATCTCTATGCGATTTTGTGTGTCCCAATACCACAACTATCAGTTGCGGGGTTAAAAACCCAAGGGATCTAGTGACACTCTCGTTCGAGCAGATGGTTAGCATTGGTGAAACTGGTTGTATGCATCACAGAGAGCATCCAACATATCTCAAGTACCATGGTAAGTCTAACCATCATAGAGAGTTGGTTGGCATTGGTCGGAACTAGTTGTATGCATCACGTTACATCCAATGCATATGTCGAATGAACTTAACCTCGCTATATTCCACCTCGCAAAAGGAACCACGTTTCTTCCTACATACAAATTTACTCTTGTTTTCATTCTTATTTATTTATTTATTTATATACATTATTTTTCACTAATGCCAAAATGCACGCCAAAATTGACCCAGAAATTTAAAGCTCGTTCCATCCCCACATATATATATATATATATATATATATATATATATATATATATATATATATAAGGCCAAAATTGACCCGGGAATTGAGAGGAGTAAATAAGGTAAAAAGTCTAAAATTGCCTCTGGAATCGATAAGGGTTCGCTCAACTTGGCCCAAATTTGATACAAGTACAACTACTTACTACATATTTCCTAGGATTAAAGTTAGTGATTTTCATGAATCATATGGTAGCAAAAAATCCTTAGTCTAAGATAAAAAAAAATTGAATAAGTCAAAATGGATAACATCAGATAGATTAAGAAAGGCTCATAAAGAAGAAGAATCTGAATCTTGGTGTATTGAAATAACATTTTTGACTTAAAAATATATCGAACTAAATATCAGGTGGAATTGTGTAATGTTTTAGATATTAAAATTGAAAAAGAAGACATATCTATCTCTGGAATAATTCTTGAAAATAAAATGCAGGGAAAGAAAGGTTCCATTGACATAGAACTTGTAATGACTTGGATGGTGTCTTATCCAACTATATACAATTACTATTAGGAGGCAGTGTAAGCAACTTTGTTGCCATTGTTATTTATTACATTTTAAATTTTAAAAGAAAACTAAAAAAATATCACATCACTACAGTGTTAATATAATCTATTTTGGTAGTCTTTAAACTAATTTCTTGTTTAATATGTCTTTATTTTAATTGTTTCACTTTAGCACTAACATATTTACAATAACTCTTCATTAGTTTTGTCTTAGTTTACTTTCTTACAAAATAAATACAAAAATATTATTAAGTTAGAGTTTTTCTTGTACATATTTTCAGTTGTTTAATTTCTTTTAAGTATTTATTTAACTTTGGTATTTCAACTTTATGAACTCATACACAAAAGCATAAAAATCATAAATTATAAAATGCATAAAAAATATCTTTTATAAAAAATACAAAGCAAAAGGGAATCCATGCTTGGACTTTAGTTTAGAGGAGATTTAGCTTAGATTCTATTGTGTTTTCTTGTTGGGGCTCTAAGCCTAGGGTCACATTCCCGTCTCTTCCCGTCTAGCCCCACGGGAGGTCGAGATATTGGTGTTGGTAACTCTTTAGACCCTCGACATCAATAGACACATGTCCTCATATACAAGTAATTAACTTTTTAATTTAATTTAATTAGGATTATTCGCCCACACACTTGTCACACTCTCCCTAAGTTGCACAAGTAATTACCCTTTTTATTTTATTTAAAAAGCCAATTTCCCCCACATTCCCCAATGTGTTCCTATTTTCACTCTTACTTGTCCCTTTGTTCCCCAATTTCTCATTTAATGAGTGTTTCCTAACTAGATCTTAGTTAGAGTTCGATTAGGAGTCTTCTTCTAGTTAGACTAATTGTAGGTTGACTCAAGATTATATTCCATGTGTACTCCTATTCTCTCATATTATTATTTCTTCTGTTTTTTTTAAATCCATTTTATTAATTTCGTGCACACATGTGCATTTTATCTAACCTTTTAAATTTTATTCCCCTTTTTCCCATAGTTTGATTATATTCTCAAATATCTTAACTATGTAATAATTCATTTATTCCTTTATTTAATTTAAACTTAGACTTATTCTTAAACTTAGGCTTAGACTTTTGTTAAGATTTAATTAATTATTTTATTCTAACAAGGTCTAATCATTTCAATGTTTTCTAGGCCACCTAGATTTATTGACTCGAGTTTTAATTATGCAACATGCCCTTCAAGATGCACCTCCATGCTCCAAGGGTTCCACTTGCCTTAAACTAGTTTTGGAAGTTTGTCCGACCCTTAGAGTCAACACTCCACTCGGTCGACCCTGTGAGAGACTAAATGCTTCTAATGAATAAGGACTATGCCTTATTTCACACCCCTTAGAAATCTTCGTGAGCGGTTATCTCAGTCTGCCCTCACGACATCATGGACCTCTCAAAATAGGTAATTCTTAACCTATTGTTTAGGCCATGGAGGGAGTGCTAGTAGGTTGTGAGAGGGACGTTGCCACACATCTCCCTCAATGTCTCATTTATATGAATGGCTCATTTACTCCTTATGTGATTCGGATTAGGAAGCATCATCAAGCCTGCATCCACTAACAAAAACATTGTCAATAATCCATATACAAATAAATCATACTGAAATCGATCATATATCACATGTGTGTAAAATAAAATACACAAAAAAGTATAATCCACTCCCTAACTCAATCCATAGTCCAAGTAAGTCCATTGATGTCATCAGCATCCATAACCCGTCATGTGTCCTGCATACTTAGGAAAAATCGTCAATAGTATTTGCCAATACATATACATAAAAATAGAAATAAGTCACAATACATCATCATCATCATGTATAATCCATAATCAAAATGAAATCACAATGTACCATAACCGGATCACTTGCATGCAAGTGTCCTCAAAGAATAATTCAATAAAAGTGTGCTCAGTAGAACGGGATGTTACATACACCCACTCTTCTTTTAAACTTTGTCCTGGAGTTTGTACAGTATATAAATGCAAGTAAACAAATGTATCAGGCATAGATATACATATCTAATCTATCAAACAAGTAAGGAAATTGTTGACGCATTTCATATGCATCCTCTCAAGTAGCCAAGTGTGGACTATAGTTGTCCCACTGGACCTCGACATGGTCGACTATTCGACGTCATAGTTGTCGAATGGGATGGTCCAGAATGCAGATTGTCTCTTCCATGAGATCACCCGCATCCAACACCTGCATTGTAGCACCCCATATTTTGGCCTTAGGCAGTTAGAACATTATTGTTTACTCATCTTAGTAATTCAACGCTTAGCATTTGTTTGGAATCAATTAGACTGAGTTAGACATTGGGATGTGCACATCTATACCTACTTATTTGTTACATGATATATGCTCATGACAAAGATAGTTCTCTAATTGTTTAAACATGAAAATTAAAATGAGGAAGTTCGATACATGGATACCAGTTCAAGCTATGGTGTGAAGGTATAAATATAGATGCAACACATGATGTAAATAAACATACATTTATTAATTAAACATCAATGAAAATTATGGATTCTTATATATATTGTGATGTATCTATATGGATATGAGTTATTGGTGAACTAACCTACAGGTTGATGAGATATGTGATAGCCAAATGAATATAGTGATGAGGTAACTTGGATGTTGTAAACATCAAGAATATAACACATTTTATAAGTTGTACATATTGTTTAATTTATGATTCGAAATATTGTTATGATCTGTGGTAAGTGTGGTTTTGGCAGGACACACAACTTGCCTAGAGTGGTTGTTTGATGACATGACTCTAAGAATAGTAGTTTCACAATAGGGCTTGATATAGGGTGTTGACCCTAGTTTTATAAGGAGGGGTGGAGGTATTGCCCATTGTTTATCCTTCGAAACCTAGAGTCGTGGGAGGGTTGTGTGAAGTCATGATCCCCTAGACGTGTGATGGTGACTGCTAGTTTCCTATTGGGGAAGCTTGGTCGAGATGTATGACACTTCCACTTACGGGTTCTATCTGGAGTTAGGTCAATATAGTTGATGCTCCAGCTTAGTCCAACAAAGGAAAGGATAGGATGGAAGATGGAAGTAGGTTAGGAAGGAAGGATGC